>CAUYON010183056.1:0-59534 GCA_963573935.1 Arctocebus calabarensis | reverse complement strand
ACCCAGAAGACCAAAAATCACATTATAACAAAGACATCTGTACCAGAATGTTTATTGCAGCCCAATTCATAATTGCTAAGTCATGGAAGAAGCCCAAGTGCCCATTGACCCACAAATGGATTAATAAATTGTGATACATGTATACCATGGAATATTATGCAGCCTAAAAGAAAGCTGGAGACTTTACTTCTTTCATGTTTACATGGATGGAGCTGGAACATATTCTTCTTAGCAAAGTATCTCAAGAATGGACGAAAAAGTATCCAATGTACTCAGCCCTACTATGAAGCTAATTTAAAGGTTTCATATGAAGGCTATGACCCAACTATAGCACAAGAATATGGGAAGGGAGGGGAGGGGGGAAGTTGGGGCGGAGGGAGGGTAATTGGTGGGGCCACACCTATGGTGCATCTTAGAAGGGTACAGGTGAAACTTACTAAATTCAGAATACAAATCATACAATAACTGAGAAAATGTCATGAAGGGTATGCTAAACAGTTTGATGAAAACATTTCAGATTGTATATGGAACCAGCACATTGTACCCCTTGATTGCACTAATGTACATAGCTATGATTTAATTTTAAAAAATTGTTTATAAAAAGAAAAGAATAAACAACTTCTCAAATGAGAATAAAACCACCAAAAAAAAAAACCAAACAAACAAACAAAAAAATCCAAGAAAAGGGAAAACGAACTAAAGCCTGAGGTCTGGGTCACTAAACATACGGAGGAGGGGCCATTTAAGGAGACACCATTCACAGTGGGGGGTGGAGCAAGAGAGAATGTGCGTTGTGCAGACAGATGGGCTGCTTTTGTGAGAATGATTTGGGCATTGTCTGTGAAAGTGTTGGCATTGTGACCCCCAAAGAAGTCACTCCCCAAAATATTGCCTCTGCTAGATTTCAGAGAGAATTAAGTTCCACAGGATTCAAAATAAGAAAGAAACCAGTGTAGACTGGAGACAAAAACAATATTCCTTTACCCAGATTAAAAAGAATACAGTAAGACTGGTTAAGGTTAAAAGGAATTTTTCCTAGAAACCCCAACAGCCCAACTGGCCAAATGCTGTGAGACAATTACAATGTACTGTTGATGGGGCCAGGAGTTTCTGAAACCTGGTTTCCACAGCTGTTTCTCAGCCTTACTTGTTATCACAACCTCTCAGGCCTGGTCTCTTGGCTGTCTCATGGAAGTGGGGCAGGATTTTGGAGTGAGGTTCAGTCTGTTCAGGGCCAGTGTTTCTGTGTGCACAGAGGATGGGGACTCAGTGCTAAGGGCCCTACAGCTCCCGTCTGCAGTTACCCCTAGACATCTGGAGAAGCGCTGCCAGCCCAACTCCATTGTCACTCTGGGCCAGCTAGAAAAGAGGTCTTGCTGACAGCCATTTAAAACCCAGGCCACGCTCCATCTGAAGAAAATATAAACTCAGCTGTCACGTAACTCACAACAAATGTGAACCCTCCAGTGGTGAACTGAGTGGGTGGAGGAACAGAGAAAGCTCTCAGACCTCGAGGGATGCAGGGACCTAATGGAAAGATCCAGAAGAATCCCCATTCGGCACTGGTCAGCTTGGGAAACAAGTGCATATTTACTGTCTCTCAATATACTGTAGCATAAGCAGGGACAAATGGGGAAACTGAGACATGCCAAAGGGGAAGTGGCTGGCCCCAGCAGCATATGTGCATTCAGTGGGCAGAGATAGAATTATATCCAGGTTTCCCCATCTCTTACCTACAGGGTTATATGAGGATTAAATGAGACACAGAAAATGTATGAATAGGTGATTCCAAAATGCCTTCCCTGGTAAAGCGGAATTAGGGAAGTCAAGTTTTGGAGTTGAACAGCTGCTGCTTAAATACTAAATTATTCTTAATCTCCCTGGGCTTTGGTTACCTCACCCAGTAGTACCTACTTCTTCTAGAATTATAGTAACAAATAAGTAAATGTAACGTATGATGCACATAGGAAGTGCTAAATAAACGTTTGCTAGGCTCAATAGCTGTAACAACATTCTCCACTATTTGAGGGGTCTTGGGAAAACTGTTTTCCTCTTTTAGGTGAGACGTGTCCTCATCTGTAAAATGAGGGGGAGTTCCACGAGAATCAGGTGGAAGATGGAAGAACCTGGTGATTCCCAATGCAGACTCAGACATCAGACGGTAAGGATTTGAGTGTTGCCTTCTCCACATTTATTTTCTCAAAATTGCATCACCCCATTGAGCAAATGGAGATAATAAACAAGACTTATGTACCAGAGTTTTTCTAAAAATTAAAGGAAATAATGCATATAAGTTTTCAACACAGGCTCTGGCACAAGGTAAATGCTCGGTAAACTTTGGTTATTATGGTTGCTTCACTTTTCTGCAACTCTTTTCCAGGGGTGGCAAGGATTACAGAGGCCAACTTGCCATATGACACTGAGCAAGTCCCTTACCATCTGAGACCCCAGTTTCCCCATCTGTAAAATGGGGACTTGGACTAGAAGTCTTAAAAGAATCTCTACCTCTGACATTCTATGTACAAGGCTATCGGCAGCTAAGAAGTAAATGGCCAAGTAAACACACCCTTCCTGTGGAATCACGGAATTCTTCCAAAACTCAGAGTTAAAGGACCTGGCTGGCTGCTGTTACACAAGCTTGGAAGCCATATCTCCTGGCTCACGTCCCTTTAACATTAACTATCAACAAAGCTGGCCTTCAAAGCAACTGCAAATGATGTTTCTGTGTACAACGGGGAGCCAGCAAGCCCAAGCACCATGTTCTCCTTGTGGTTATACACTCCAGTTTCAGCCAGCCCTCCTTTGACTTAGCACATCCCCAGGCCATTTCAGGACACAAAGAAAGTATCACGGGAAACAGAGGACTATTCTATTTCCTTCCATCATTCTTTTCTAAATAAGTATTCTACTCCATGTTGTAATTATTCTCCATGTGATCCAAAATATTTAGCAGAAACATTTGAGGAGTGGGCAAACACTTGCCAGAAATCTGTGTCATATCAGTCCTTTACTGCTTAGAGTATCCCAATATCAGAGGACGCTCTCTGACCCGCACAATAGCTGAATCTGGGTAATTAGAATTAGACTCTGCTGCAGAATTTGAGAAAAACTTGCTAAGCAAAATGTTACAATGCACCTTTCTCTTCCCCCATCTCCCAAGACCAGCTCAATGAAAAGGTTTGTCCAATAAGAAGACTTAACCATTTCCTCATTAGCCATTCTTTCACCCATTCAGGTCAAATTGGTATTTGATGCAACAGGGAAATGTGTTGAGTACATTATTAATCGGGCTCAGCAAAGGAAAGGTCGCAGGGGTGACTGGTGCAATTATGGGATGTGGGCAATAGGCCAGTGAAAAAGCACGTTGGGGGAGGAGGGGAAATCGATGGCTATGAAATTATGGAGGGTTCTGAATAGTTGGAGGCAACTGAAAAGCTGACATTCTGCTCCAGCCAGACACGTGCAAGGCTCTGTGTTCAACCATCTTCCAATGTTTGTTGTTACAGGGAAAACTTCTTGGCTCTGAGGCAACTAGTACAAAAGAGCAAACCCAGGAGTGTAGGCCAGGTCTTAGTAACAAGAGCCACTCAATTCAGAAGATTTGATAGGAAATTTATCAGACTGGTTAGAGCTCCAGCAAGGAAAGAGATGTCAAGGCACCCACCAAAGGAAACTAGACATGTTATCTTTCGATTTCCTGATGAGATTGCTCGATATTCACAACAGCCTCAGGTGGACATGAGTTTCCAAAAGACTTTTTCAGAGAGCATATGTTGGGGTAAGGAAATGGCCCCTAAACTGCCTTAAAGGTGCATTGATTCTTTAGAATCAATGTACACTTAATTGTACAATAAAATGGTAGTGAACCATCTAGAAGATTCCCTGGGGCACAAAGCTCAAAAAAATCTCTAAGGAAGTCACAAAACTTTGCAAGGGATATTGCACCAGACATTCTGAACCACACAGCCTTAAAACCCTCACTCTCTGTGAATAGCCCTGGCTGAGGACTTCTTTTTTTAAAAGGGTCACATTAAGTGGTAACTGCAGAGAAAACTATCCATCTTGTTTATCAAACACTGAGTAGACCAGGCAGAAATGAAGTTGTGGTCATTTTTATAAAGGTTTTTAGATTAATCTGAATCATCAATGAAAGTTTTCATTAAGTTGCACCCTAGGAATTGATTTGCAATGGGTCATTCCAATGTGCTATGGAAAGTTGCTGTAGAAAATTAGTCATCCTAGACTCCCTAAAGAATATAGACATGACATCCGGGCATCTGTTAAGTTTGCTCAAAAACATATGCGAGCCTCTTTTTAAAGAACCATAATTACATCCTGCTGAAACCTCCAAGGACCCCACTAACTGCCTTTGTATTACAACATCCATTTCCCACTTAGGAGGCTCGGCTCTGCTATTTAAATGTGCGTTACAATCTGCTTGCTTTCTCAGCTAGAGTCTGCAAATGGTCAAGTCCTTTCATGCTCAAAGATCAGACTTTGAGGAAACAAGACTTATAATGTGGTGTGTGTCTGTCTTCTTTGTTAAAAATGTAACCAGAAATTTAGAGCTGAAAAGGGTTTGAGTATAATAATCCAGGCCAAGGATCTCATTTTCAAGTGTTACCACTGAAGACCAGAGAAGAAACTAGCTTGTTCAAGGTCACATAGCTAAAAGATGAAACAAGATATGCTATAGCAATTAAAACTTTAGGCTCTGAGGTCAGACACGCAGGGAATCCATGCTCTGTCACGTATTTGTTGTGTGACTTTGAGCAAAGTGCTTAACTTTGCTAAGCTTCAGGTCCTTTATAAAATGTAAACTGTAACAGTTCCTAGTATTTATAAGTATCCAGTGAACATTAACTATTAGTGTCCTTTTCATTTTTACAAGCATGACCTCAGTTAATGCCTATAACAAGTGTTGAAAGGGAGAAAGAGCTGGGATTACAACCTCATCATAGACTCAGCAAACAGAGGCTCACAGTAGTGAAATGACTCTTCCACAGTCTCTCATATCCCAGGTCAGTTTCCGACGATCCCATGGCAGTAGTTGAACCCTTCAACAGCTCGTCAATTTCCTCCACTTCACCTAGAGACACACAGGGAGGCCAGGTGGAAGTTTGTTCATTTCTACACAAGAGCAAGGTTAGTGTGGCTAGAGCCTGGTAGTCTGGCTGGCTGGCTAGCTGTACCCTTCCCTAGGAAAGAGAAGAGAGTAGTTATATCTCTGAACCTGCTACTAGATCTTGGGAGCATATGGCTATGGGGTAGGGGGAGGCATACTACTTCAGGATTCTACTGCATATTTTAAAGCCATCATCCTGCCCTCTTGACCCCAAAATCTGGCCTTTGGGAAAATCTAATTGCTTGCTTTGAGTCACACTGGAGTCATGTGAGTGATAAAGATGTACAGTCACTTTGTGATTATGGGCCCTAATGGAAGGGGGAACAATTGAATGAATGCATGAGTGAATGAATGAATGCACATTAGGGTTACTTATATTATGCTCTGGAGTGCAACATAATGATATCTCTATTAATGCATCTTCTGGGAACTGGGTACCTGTAAGGATGTCAACCAAGGCTGGAGCCACAAGAAAGCTGAAAGCTCTGTCCTAAATCAACCTCCAAATATCAGGCTTCTCTGGGCCTCACTTACGGAGGCTTTTTAGTTCTTAGGACCTTCAAGAATGGACAGACATACAGTTAAAGCAGTAAGAGGCTGCACTCTGGTCATGGAGAGGAAGACTATCCCAGAGGCAAAGATGTCTCTAAGAACAGATGGGTTGGTGTGGGCAGGCAGGGTTCTGTCATCCTGTTTAACAGAGTAGGAGCCTTTCTAGAAAAATCACCAACACGAGCAACTTACACCCACTGAGAATATACTGAATTTGTTCATTTGCTTATTCATTCCTTGGATGAATAGTTTACGGAGTACCTACACTGTGCCAGACATAAAACCAGAGTTACACAGATGAGTAAGACTTGGCTTGAATCCTCAAGAAGCTCACTGTCTAGTAGGGGAAACAGACAGGGAAACAGGTGTCCACAACACAAGGTGCGAAGCGCCTCCTCAGAGCGCAGCTCAAAGGGCCCTAGAAGCTGCAGGGGGAGTCTCCCAACCCAGGGAGGGTTGGAAGGGTATGAGTTGAGGTAAGCTTCTCAAAGAAGGTGACTCCTGATCTGAATTTTTTTTTTTTTTTTTTTTTGAGACAGAGTCCCATTATGTCACACTCGGTAGAGTGCTATGGCATCACAGCTCACAGCAACCTCAAACTCGGGCTTAAGTGACTCACCTGCCTCAGCCTCCCAAGTAGCTGGGATTAGTAGCTGCGTCCTCCACAATGCCGGGTATTTTTATTGCTGTTTTGTTTTTGTTTTTGTTTTCAGTTTTTGGCTGGGGCTGGGTTTGAAGCCACCACCTCTGGTATATGGGGCTGGCACCCTACTCCTTTGAGCTACAGGTACTGCCCACCATTGCTGTTTTTTAGCTGACCCAGGTTGGATTTTAACTTGCCAGCCTTGGTGTATGTGGCCAGCACCCTACCCACTGAGGCATGGACACTGCCCTCCTGATCTGAATCTTAACAGCAGACAAACAGGTTAACTCAGCAGGGGGATGGTTGTTCTTGGCAGAAGGAATAGTGAATTCAAATGCTCAGGGGCTATGAGAACACCCTGAGAGGCAAGGAAATTGCAAATGGCCCTATATGACCTGGATCGAAGGCCTGGCCCTGGTTCTACCACTCTGGGGATGACAACTCTGAACATGGTGACCTTGTCTGTACCATGGTAACCCTAGATTTAAAGACTCGAATACCAAAGAAAATCCATGAGTATTAAGAAACCCCCTCCAGACAGTCTCCTAACAAACACTGAAGAGCTGACACATCACTTGGACATTCTAATAGGCTCTAACTGTAGCAATTATATCCAGCTAGTTATCTAGTATTTGGGAGTTCAAGGTGGGGAGGGGGCGGGAAGGAGCTGCCATGTGTCCACTGTCACTGAGTATATCCCTGTGTTTTCCCATCCCTTCCACATAGCCTCAGCACTCCCTCCTAAAGAAAAAGAAAATCCCTGAGAAGCGTTAGTCCCTCACTTTCCAGATGAGGAAACTGAGGCTCAGAACGAGGTGACTTGCATATGTTTCATTGCAACAGCTGGATCTAGGACTTTGTCTGGGTCTGTTTGATTCCAGAGCCTAGATTTAAATCTGTTTGATTTCTTTTTGCCCCCTCATTCACCCCTGGGGGCTCTGGCAGACACATCCCAGGGACTAAAGCCTGTCCGCAACTCAGCCGCCTACATTCTTGTCCACTCAGGGGCTCCTGGAAATCCCCCTCTCTCGAACTCCACCGCAATCTGACCTGTCAGGGAAAGCTGCAATAAGAAGACCCTTCCAGAACAACTGAGCAGGAGGAAGAAAAGCATCCCAGGCTCCCTGCAGGTGAGGAAATACCATCTACCATCCTGCTACCATGTACCAGAGCTCCAGCCCCAGCAGGGCTCCAGGCGTGGAGCACAGCTGCCGCCTCCCAGCACCAGGCAGCAGGAGCCAGGCGCCACCCTGACGTCATGCCCACTGGTGGTAATCTGAGCCCTGATGACTGCTCCCTCCATGCCTCAGCTGGGCCCATCCAGTCGGCTCAGGGGGAGAGGTCACCCCTCTAAGGGAAGGGGCAGGTGGGGCTCTTTTTAGCAGCTGCTGAAATGGGAGATAATTTTAGTTATTGACATCTCCCCAAAGACTTCCCTTTTCCCAGAGCTATTCCTGATTCTTCTTCCCTGGCGATTCTAGAATCAGACCTGCGTTCGCTTCTTTCTGAAAGAACGAAGGTGGCTCTCCTTTTGGGCTTGCACTCATTCCTTGAGGTATCAGTTGGCCAACAGCAGGAGTCTTAAAAGCACAAGGCTTTGAGTGGTTATTTCTCCAGGAAGATAAATACTTACAAATAAGCCCTTTATTTAATCACTGACACATACACTCTATAAAATGGGTCTAAGCATCAGCCAAACACTAAATGTATTTAAATGCAATTCTAATAAATCAGACAGAAGGGAAAACATAGATTTTGAAGTTTCTTTAAACCCATTGACTGTTTATGCTGACTTTAGTGCTATGATTGATTGACTCTGGAGGGCAAAAACCAAACCTGAGACCAGTCTCTCCTCTCTAGCACAGTGGTTCTCAACCTTCCTAATGCCGCGGCCCTTTAATACAGTTCCACAGGTTGAGAACCTCTGCTCGAGCATCTTAGAGTCTAGCTGAGAACACACCTACTGTAATTGCCACTGTGCCTGCTCCTGGCCAGGATTTATTGAGCACTAGGTACTTGCTAAGTGCCTGTATTATCTCATTTGATCCTCATCCTAAGCCCAGGGCATAAGAGCAGTTGTTTTCCCATTTAAGAAAGAAGGAACCAAAGGCAGACAGAGCTGATGTGACTTTGTGACTCCACATTGCATACTCTTAACCCACAGGTGGTTCAGTGAAATGACCGTCAGGTAGGAAAAGAGAGAAAGCTGAAAAGAGTAAGAGAAGAAAGAATAAAAGAGATAAGGAAAGTATGAAGTGGACAGAAATATGAAGTGAATCCTGAGTGTCTAGGAGCAGCTGGCTGGAGAAAAGAGGGAAGAGCCAGCGCTGTCTGAGATGGTGCAGACACAGCTACTGTCTTCCACATCCTTGCTCATCCATGTCTATGAAACTTGGGGTCTGAACACACCGAAAGAAGTACCTCGGGTGGAATCATTTCTGGCTCATTCTTTCCAAAAGCGGGAGAGGTGTGGATTTCTTGCCTTCAAAAGGAAGCTCTCAAGGACCAAATTTTGCCCAAAGATCTTACTACGGAAGGTAGAGAAACAAAAAGCAAAATATTGTTGTGTGGGTAAATCTAGCTCTGCATAGTGAATAAATTCATGAAGGTGACAGTTTTGTGTAAAGTTCTCCAGCTGAAAGAAGCTCTTTTGTAAAGCAAACCACTGTTTCACACAATGGAAAAGAGGCCCTTAACTCCTTAGACTTGCAAAACCAGGTGTCCATGTATGAATGTGACTGTGGTACTGTCACTGTGGCATGTGTCTGTTCCAGGTCACTGTATCCCCCAGTGGTCCTGTGTACCTACACACAGTGACCACCCCCTGTGTACAGGTACAGAGGCCCTGGGCAGACAGTGTCAGGGACACAAGATGTTACAACAGGTTAACAAGAGCAAAGAGCCACTCATACATAACTAGAATCAAAGCTGAAAGACAGGATGACACTGGGTGCTTTCCCCAAACCAGGCCAGGTTCAGCTGGCCCAAAAGAAAGTCTGGCCATGTGTCTGAGAAATAAATAATTAAGCATCTCCCTGTCAGGAAAGGGGGCTTCCTTTCCTGGGGAAGGGGCAATGGCAAAGTAGGTAAGCAAACCAGCTATGACTTCTGTGATATTATGATATAATAAGAAATATATATTTGGTTATCATCCCCAATTCCTGACACAGAGCTTCCAAAACCCTTGGAATTTCTTGAGTAATGGGGTAAGAGGAACATCGTTGCTATTCCTAACAAGCCCCTTCCAACCATACCCTAATGAGGAGATGCTTGGTGGGCCCCTAGGTGGACCTTCATGGTGGGGGTGTTTGCCAGAGAAACTAACCATGTGAACAGAGAGTTCTTCTCCATCTCACCCTCCAGGAAGAGAGAGAGAGGCTGGAGATTGAACTAACCTGCAGTGGTCAATGATTTAATCAGTCATATGTATATAATGGAACTTCTGGAAACACCATAAACAAGGAGACTCAGAGAGCTTCTAGTTTGGAGAGCACAGTGGGAGAGCCAGGAGGGTTCCTTCCAGAGAAGGCAGAGAAGCTCTAAGCCCCTCCCGCATACCCCTCTTCTGTTTGGCGGTTTCTGGTTTGGATCCCGTCTGATAAACTGGTAATGATATGTAAACGGTTTTCCTAGGTTCTGTGTGCAATGCTAGCATATTATCAAACCTCAGGAGGGGGGGTTTGGAAACCCCCTGATTTATAGCTGGTCGATCAGAAGCACAGGTGGTTCAGACATGCCACTGACATCTGAAGTAAGGCCAGTCTCGTGGGATCTGGTGCTAACCCTGTATAGAAAGGGTCAGAGTCAAATTGGAGAGAATTTTTCTTAGCAGGAAAAAAAAAAATCAAATGCCGCATTTGGTGTTAGAAGTGTTCTGTGGATTGAAACAAATCTAGTAGTAGAGCTTCAGACATCCCCAGTTTGAATCTCAGTTTCATCATGGATTATCTGGGAGCTCTCAGGAAAATTCCTCAACCTAAGTTTTGTCATCTATAAAATGAGGATGGTATTAAGAATGCTCACATCGCCAGATTGCTGCAAAAATAAGGGAGCAATGTCTTATATACAAAACATGTTCAAGGTGGCGGCTGTGGCTCAAAGGAGTAGGGCGCTGGCCCCATATGCTGGAGGTGGCGGGTTCAAATCCAGCCCTGGCCAAAAACCACAAAAAAAAGAAAACATGTTCAGACTTCATACTTAAATAGCACTTAACATGTGCTGGGCATGTCCAAGTGTTATTCATGTGTTTAATTCTCAAAACAACTCTAGATAATAGTTGATAATAGATAATAACACTATTATCCCGTGTTATAATGAAGAAACTAAGACACAGAGAAGATAACTAAGTTGCTCAAGGTCACATATTCAAGACGTGGCAGGGTTGAATTTCAAACCTAGGTCCAACTGCAGTGACCATGTTCTACCCACGGTAATGCTTTGCACAGTTATTGGCAGATGGTGAGTGCCTGATAATAAAAGTTGTTACTGCTCTTTTGTTATCATTTATGTTACAGAGCAGCGTTTCCCAGACTGAGTTCTGCGTACTGCTAGTGGTATACAACATTCTTCTAGGTCAGTGGTTCTCTATCTTCCTAATGCCACGATTCTTTAATGCAGTTCCTCAAGTTGTGGTGACCCACAACCATAAAATTATTTTTGTTGCTACTTCATAACTGCAATTTTGCTACTGTTATGAATCGTAATGTAAATATCTGATATGCAGGATGGTCTTCGGGGACCCCTGTGAAAAGGTTGTTTGACCCCCAAAGGGGTCACAACCCACAGCTTGAGGAACATTGATGAACTTTTAAAAATTTTCATGATCATGATTTTATTTTAAGGAATATTAGAAAGAAAAATAAATAGAACATCAAACCCAGGATTTCATAGATAGTATCCTTGTAACAAGGCTAAATTTTTAAAAAATGAGTCAATTTAAAGATAGCTATAGGGTAATAATAATAGGACAGAGATCAGGTCAGTGTTATATTAATGACAAATAATGGTATGTGATGAAAAACAGTGCACAGAGTTAGCTTTGAGACCTGGGCTAACTGCTTCCAGCTGCTGGAATCACGGGAAAGTTACCTAACTTCTCTACCTGTAAAGTGGGAGAAATAACACCTGCTCTCATGTGCTGCTGAAGTAAGTAAGGGTTAAAGGTGACAGCATACCACCTGCTTCTGCCTCACAGGCTCAGCCATCACTATCACTAGCCCATTGCTAGTCCAGCTCCATTCTCTAGTTCACCCCCACCCAGTGAACACCACCCTCCCTCACATGCTCCCCACCCTCCCAACCTAGCTGAGACTCATGATATATAGGCACCATTTTGGTGCTGAGGATTCTCCTTACAACCTCATTCCAGCAGGAGAATCCCTTCTGTGTCTTCAGCCATGTTGATAAGAACCTACTAAATGCAAAATATAAAGGTCTGAACACAATAACTAAGAAAACGCCATGAAGGCTATGTTAACCAGTTCTATGAAAATATTTCAAATTGTGTATAAAACCAGCACATTGTACCCCATGATTGCATTAATGTACACATCTATGATTTAATAAAAAAAAAAAAAAAAAAAAAAAGATTTGGAGACTCTATAGGAATCCAAATAGCAAGATACTCCAGGGACACAAACAGAAATTACATTTTTTTCAATTTCCATAGGCAAAGAGCTTCATCTTGTTCTAGTAATTCAAAGTGCTTATTTGCTGTTTCTCTCTTCACTGTCTCACACAGGCCCTCCTAGTGATTGATGGCCACAAGAAAAGACAGCTCGCACATCCAATGTTCACATTTTCCAGCCCCTTTGATCTCAATCGGCAAAGCGAGGTAGCTCCCTGAGCTTAGTGTAATGACCTTGGGATCATGGACAGTGTCCAGGAAGGAAGAAGACACTTTAGAGCTGGGAACTTTGCCCTGCTTTCCAAGTGGGAGGATTCTCCTATAAAATACCAAATACCAAATGCCAGCAAAAGGCTAGACTAAGGAGTCAAAGAATCTCATGCCAGTCCTGCAGGAAACTGAAGCCCAAGGAAAAGATGCAACTCACCCAGTCTCATGCCTATCACTCTGGGAGGTGACAGACTGGGCCTGGTAGCTAAGTCCACTCTAAACTGTAACTTTATCTTAGACTTCTATAGATAAGGGAGGCCATTCCAAAGCAGAACCACTAAAACCTCAATAACAATACAATTTGTCATGGCTTAGCATGAGCTCAGAGACAGATAAAGAACTCACTTTCAGTAACCACAAACACAAAATGCTAGGGGCTGTGATAAGTACTTCACCCATGCTATCTCATTTAATATAACCCTAAAAGGTAGAAATTATTAGTATCCCCATATTATAGTATCTAAACCAGTGAGGTTTAGCAAGGTTAAGAAACTTCCCTAAGATAAAAAGCCAGGACATTCTGAGGCTAAGACTGAAACCCACATTGTTCCAATGGCCAAAGTTCTTTTCCTATCACCATTCAGACTCCTGTTTTCCATTGTTAAAACCTCTCTCTTCTCTGGTACATTTCATCCATCAGTTTGGGAACCCTAAGAAGACATTTGTGGAATTATCCACTTTATGGCTGTCTGTTCCATTGGACTGTGAGCTTTGTGAGGGTGGGTCCATCCAGTGGGGAAGACAAACATTCAACAGATGATTCTATCACTCCCTGGACCACCTACCCCAAGCAGTGCCTCCTGTTTGCCAGCTTCTTTATTTTTCCTCTTTCCATCAGATTTTACAGAATGGATTGGAGATATCTGTCACTGCCTTTGCACTCATGCCTCCTTCTGGAGTAACCTACCCACAAAGGCTAGGTTGTACACCATGGGATCCTATCCCTAACTTAGCTATAACTGCTTGGCCCAGGAACAGACAAAGACTATGAGTGTCCTATCCAAAGGCTAATATATATATATCTCTGGACTTGGTTTGCTTTAAAATATATATTTATATACCATGTGTGTGTATACATATATATGATACATTATTCTGACATTTGTTTAAACAGTTAAGAAAGGCTTTATTCAAGACCATTTCATAAAAATAAAAATTGTAATAAAGAAGAGAGATTGAGCTCAATTCCAAATACAACAGACTTCTGAGGATTTACAGCTAACAGAGTAAGGAGGTCAGTGGATGAAAACTTACTAAGAGGAGATGTCCAAGACAGAGGGATTGTTGCTAAACTGATCTAACAGGATTGTTGCTGAAGGCAGGTCAAGAACTCACACATCCAAAGCAGAGAATGAGGAACTTGATCAGGCATCAAGGTGAGGTAATGCTCACCAAAAGGATTTTTGCTAAGTCTGGGCTGGGGACAGGTTCAAGGACAAGGTCTAGCTGAAAACAGGGCTCAAAGGAGCCTGAATACTCTTTGGTCAGAGACAGTCTTTGTCAGCTTCTAGGATCCACAAGATAGGCTGCCCCAATCAGATCATCTCATGACTTTAAGAAGCACAGAAGGAAGTTCTCAGGGGACCATGATATTGACAGAAATAGCTGCTAATACGGGCCAACCTTGAAGGGAAGAGAAAGAAACTATGAGTAGGAGTGGAAGAAAGGTGTTGGGAAGAAGAGAAGGAAACTGACACCCCAAGAGAGGCAGAGAAATGACCTGACATCTAGCGAAGCACTGTGGCCAGTACCCCGGTTCCCTGATTTCCCGACCTTCTTAAAACCTGACTGATGCTCAGAGGACCAGCTCTAATTGGTGTCTTACAAGCTAGTGACATGCAAGCTGTTTCTCTTGTACAATCTTATCCCACTTATTTGAGAAAAATCACCCAGAAGAATAGCATCATAACCTAACACCATCACCTTCTCTTCTGGGTGAGCCCAAGCATTTCTAAATCAATGGTGACATCATTTGTCTCCATTTCAGAACATTCTGTGGCCTCAACAGGACACTCCCTCCCCCATCAGAAACCAAGACTCCTCATTACTTGCTCTCACAATTTCCCCTTCGTGCTGCAACATGTAAGAGCATATTTTGCACTGATTTATTCAGTACATCCCCTTTTGGGGACATCTGAGCCACCGATCTCGCCTCTTATCTCACCTCTAAATGATCAGCCAACACAGACATCAATGAAATGACCTTCCAGGTCACTCATCACCATGGACCCATGTAAACTCAAAGGGAAAAGGCACATCTCTGCCGTGGGGGTGGAGGGATATTAGATTTACAATAATAAAACTGGGTTGTCACAGTTAAGAATCCCACAAGCAGAAAGACTCACAAATGCAGGACATTCACCTTAAAGCTGTGTTCCTAGACACCCTTTCTCCCACTACAAAATCAAAGACAACTAAAACCTTCTCTTTTCTAAGATGCTGCAGCTCTGTGCCACCAAAAGTCTAGCTTAGAGAGACAAGGAGAGTCCTAACTTTCCTTGTCACTCCCCCCCCATTCAGAATGTTAACTCTCACTCATTTATTCAAAAAATATTACTGATCATCTACTGTAAGCCAAATACGGTGTTATGTTCTGCATATAGAAACAGATATGAAACTGAATGTTTAGTGAAGAAGAGAGACTTTAAGCAACCAATTATGAGCAGGTTTGCACACATGCAATGCAAACAAAGGGTATTTTTTGTTCTATTTTTTAATATATCTTCTCATGAAAATTTTCTCATGTCATTAAGGGTCTTTTGCTTATTGCATTTTAAATTATAGCAGTAGAAAAGAGAGAGAAATATTTTAACTTAAATTTAGAATCACTCACAGGGAGCCTCTCATCTGCAGTTCACTCTTTGGGGCAGGAGGAGGCCTGAAGGAACCTCACTCACCTACCTAAGAAGGCAATAAAAACCTGGACTCTGCATATAAAGGCACCACAGTATCCAGATAGAAACCTCTATCCTGATGGTTTCACAAGAGATGAAGGACATAGGATGCTGCTAGTTGTAACCAATTTGAGACTTCTTTCTCCCAAGTCCCACTGTGACCCTGGAGATTCAAGGGAATGCAGATGCTAGAAATGGACCCAGCTTTGAGTTACCTTGTCTTTACTCACTCATCTTTACCCAGGAAGACATCCCCAGGTACACCAAGCGTATTTCTCAGCTTCCCCTTGGCATATACAGTTACAGTTACACAGCCCTGGATCATTCCCCAAGTGACCCCCAGTCCCTATGTCAGGAATCACCCTGACTTGGTTTCTTCAGCTATCCATTCCAGTCCCAATCTTTGCCTCTGCTTCCTATACCAAATGAACTCGGAATACAAATGTGAGGCTTCATTGTTGCTCCCTGTCTTCCAAAGAGGCTGCATTGTAAAAACATCCACTCCTGCTCTGTCATCCGCATCTCTTCCCATTTCTCTTCCCAACCCCCACTCCCCTCTCTTTCTAATTATCCCAAAGAGAAAGAAGATTAAAAATTAATGCCCTGAGGATGGGAGTCAGAGATGTCATGATTGTGATTCAAACCCCAGGCATGGAAAAATCTGATCTAAGCTTCATAAGCAAAGTAACCTAGGACAGGTTTTGGAAAACCTTGATTAATTGGAACTTACCTCTAGGTAACCAGAGGTTTTTTTTTTTCCTCCCTCATGCTGAGGATATGGGGAATGCCACATAGTGTAACAAATGAAATTCACAAAACATATTCAGATAAAAACACTACTTGCAAGGGTTGTCTTAGACTCACACAAAAGGTTTAGCCTAATCCTTACATGTCAGAGTCCTGTGAATTGTAATTTATGTGCAGAAAGATGATGTTAAGGTATTTCCTACAGTATTGGTACATAAAGGAATATTTGGTTGTCCTCATTAGCTGTACTTGTACAGCAGAAGAGAAGACTTTCTTTTAGGAAGATGTTAAGTAATACAAGTTTAAATTAGAAGGAATTTTATGTGACCTTCCGTTAATCAGAAAAATAAAGTCAAATGCTCTATCAGCAGCTACCCAGCCCCCAGTCCCATTTTACTCCTCAAATTTGTCACTTTACAGCAATTTTGCCAAATAAACAAAGGGAGACACAGGCATTATAACATTTCATTTAATACTCATGTGCTGAAATACAATATTAAATACTTCAAGTGCTTTATATCTCATAATCCTCACTAAATGTTTATTATTAGCATCCTAATTTTTAAGACAAAAATGTAGAGGCTAGAAAGGTTAAATAAATTATAGAACACATAAAGTTTCAAAGTTGTGTGATTAACAAATACCAAACAATGTAGGTGACATTGCCACTCATTATCCCTCCAGTATAAAATTTCGGATAGTTTGGAAAGGAATAGTGGTGAAAACAGTATAGAACTACAGGAAAAAGTAAAGTCTTGGAGATCAGGTGAGTAAAAGGGCTTTCATAAATGTACTAGCCTTGGGGATGCTTACTCAGGATGCCAACAGGAGAGTTGTTATTACTTCCCAATTAGTATTAAATCTCATCCCTCTCTTGTGCTGGGGGCTCAGTAATTTGGTTTCTGGAAGTCAGTTTGGGATAGATCTGGAAGGCCAAAGTAAATTCAGTCTATTTATGTGCAGATTTATTCTTCTGATTATATGAATGTAGCAAATAAAAGGAAAGTGGCCGCCTATGAATACTTGGACTATTGTTCAACTTCTTGCAACTTTAAGGACCAAACATAGCCTAACTTTCCAACCTCTTTGAAATCAAGTCTGAAAAACTGCTCCACCATTGAAAATTAAGCTAAAATAATAAAACATCAGCTTTCATTTCTGCTAAATTGAAGAAGGCCTTTTGATTCCCTGGAAAGCAACCCTGAGCTGTAGGAGAAAAGAACTGAAAGTCTTAACCCACATCTGGTTATTAACAAGTGTGTCCTTGGGAGGGCCAGCTCACCTGTTCATGACTCACTTCTCTTGCCCAACAAATGGAGATGCATCAACTGTCCCCCTATGACTAGCATAGGAGATCATGGTGTATTCAGAAAGCATCAAACAGATCTGGTCCAAAGTGCCACTGGGCTTTGAAATACCCTTCTCTAAGACATGGGGTGAAGCGCTGAACCGAGACCTGGAACGTGAGTCATCCATATCCAGGCACTTGCCAAATTCTATTCCTCAAGGGCTGTGTTTTATTTGCCTTTGTGCCCATTCCCTTCCCTTTATCCTAGCCCTGGAGTAGAAGCTTATTCCTGAATGCCCAGGTCATTACTATGGGCTCCTAACATGTTTCTGATTCCTGAATAGAGAACAAACCTAGTGTGTGCCCTCAGGGTCCTTACAGTTGTAGGCAAACTACCTATTCTTCCACAGTTTCCCAGTGTATTAGTTTTCAAGGGCTGCTGTAACAAAATAGCATAGATTCGGAGGCTTAAACAATAGAAGTTTATTGTCTCACAGTGCTAGAAGCTAGATTGAGGTGTTGGCAGGGTTGCATTCTTCTCAAACCTCTGCCCTTAGCTTACAGGCAGCCCCCTTCTTATTATATCTTCCTGTGGCCTTCCTCATCTTCCTCATCTCTATCCTGTGTGTCCTCATCTTCTTATAAGGACATCATTCATAATGCATTAGGGCCACACCCTTATGACCTCATTGAACCTTAACTACCTCCAAAAAGGCCCTACCACCAAATAGAGTCAAACTGGGGTTTAAAGTTTTAACATGTGACTTTTGGGGGGAACACAAATCAGTCCATAGCAGCCAGCATCCCCTCAAGTTGCAACCCCACAAAAAGGCCACACCATCCCTTGTGAGCTGCTCATTAGTCCTCCCATTACTGCACTTCTCACTCAGCCCCTTACGTGCAGAGCTCAAGTCCCTCCGCCTCCAGGGAAGCCTTCCCTGACCTCTCCAAACCAGTGGGACACTTACCTAATACCACTGTCACTGCCAATAGAGTTGATTCCCTCAAGGTACTAGAAGTGCCCAGAGATCAGGAACAGTATCCAAGCTCATCTTCATGACCTCAGGGCTTCATGCTGTAATGGTCTGGCAGACCATAAGTGCTTAATGAACAAATCTGGGATGAGTAAGTGAATGAACGAATGAAGACTAATCTTGCACTGTCTCAAATTCTGTCCACTGAGGTGAAGGCTGGGAGTTGGTCTGACCCTTTGCCATCCTCTGCCCACTGCCCTGACCTTAAGTAGGAAGAGCCTCAAAGCTTACGAAATCAAGCTGCATATGGCTAAAGTCGCCTCCATCCTTCTTCAATGACACATGAAATGTCCTGTGGTGGGTCCTCAATATTCATCCTGAACTCTCGGTTAACATCGCCTCCATTTATGCCAAAAGGACACATGGGCCATCCAGACAGGGACCGATCAGGAGGCAGATGAGATATAACTGCTGCCATTTCCAACTCCAAAGGGGCAGTAGCAGGACGCTGGCCCCAGCCAAGGAGCAAGCATTTCAACTCAGGTGGAAAGAGCACAGGGAGCTGAGGCTGGGTCTGCACCTCACCTGAAGCCTGAGCATCTCTCCATCCAGACCCCTAATCACATCTTCAGCACCTCCAAGCTCACAGCACTAGGAAATCTTCTCTAAGACCAGCTCAGCTTCACTGCTAGCTTGAGACTGACCTTGGGAGGGCAGTGACATGCATCCTGATTTGCTGAATGATATGGGCAGTGTTCCCCAGTGAACAAATTGTAAGATGTCACATAGGCATCATACAGGACTGCAGGGAATTAAACAGAACCAAGAGAGCTGTGTTACCATCTAGGCAAGAATCCCTGGACCTGAACCCAGGCTGGCAGCAGCAAGATGTAAAGACTTGCTACAGAGAGTGTGAGTGTGTGTGTGTGTGTGTGTATATGTGTGTGTGTACATACTCATGCATGAATGCAAAAAAAGTTGGGGAAAATTTATTTTAAAAAGTAAAATCCATTTAAAAAAAAATTTTTAGAGAGATATAATCCTAATGGCAACGTGAAATTACAGTAAGGTCCTGGAATCTAGTGTACAAAAAAAGTTGTGGAATTTTGGAGAATCTCAACCACAGCCTTTGCTTCTGTAAAATGGACTAATAATACCTAAATTAAGGGCTTGGGGGAGATCAAAATGAAACAAAATAAAACGAGCTCCTAGTCCCTCCCTGATGCAAAGCAGTTGTTCAACACATGTTAGTATATTCCTGCAGCCTTAGCCTATTAATCTAACTTTTTAAGCTTTTCTGAAAAGTTCATGAAATATAGCCCCCTATGCTTAGGAAGATGACTTCAAAACATTTGCTTCCCTTCTAGCCCAGAAGGTGTAACAACTACCCTTCTTCCACTGGTACAAACCAAGTGCGAGGGCATGTTTACTGTGAGAAGCATTAGAAGGTGCTCCATCCAGAGGCCTGCCAGTCCCCAACAGCCACAGATGCACTGAAGCATGGCAACACCTCAAGATCATCCCTCTCTGTCTGGGAGGTCAGTAACTCAAATCTTCTCACCTCTTCCTTCCAACAATGACTTCCTATTCCACCCACCAGACCCAGTCTAGCCTTCCTTATCCAAATGTATGGATTGCTGCAGAGAAATCCTAAATGTCTCCTTGAATCTCATTTCTCCCTTCTTGCTCTGTAAGTAAACAAGATTTTAAACCTAAGAGGATCATGTGCACTTTCATGACCACAGGGAAAGGGAATCTCAAACCAACAAGTAACATTCTTTCGACTATTATTTATTGGGGACCTACAGCATGCCAGGGGATGAAGAGACAGACATGACAAGGTTCCTTCCTCAAGGAGCTAAAGGTGTGACATCTGGGAAAACACCTGGGACCTAAGGAGATGGTGGTGAAGTGCCACCAAGGCTGGACTTGAGCGGGACACAGACACGTGAGGAGGACCCATTCTTCATGAGGATGGGAATGTGGGCCTTCTGGGTGAGTGGGTGTGATTCTAAAGGAGACTCAGAAGTAAGGGGAAATGGGAGAGCTGTTCAGGGAACTCAGTAATCAGAACCTAACAAGAAGGGAAGATTTAGGTAAAGGAGAATGAGGGAATGGGGTAGACATGGCCATCCTCCTTACTGAATGTTTACTATGTTGCCAGGCACAGTGCTATGAATCTTGTAACCTATGCATAAATAGGACTGGGAAACAACTCAGGGAGGTTATAGAACGTTTCCAGCTTTGAAGCTGAGGTCAGTGATATTCTAGTTTGTACCCATTACACCCTGGATGTTAAACACAGTGGAAAGGGCCCAGGGCTGTAGAAGATGGCTTCTTCTGAGGACACAATGGGAAATCACTAAACGGGATGATAATAGCAAGACTCTGGGATGAATCACCTGGAGTGGAGAAGGAACTGAAGAAGAAATGGAGGCCAGTGAACCAGCCAGGATGGTATACCACCATCTTGGCAAGAATTCCCGGACCAGGGTGGTAGCAGTGAAACTAGAAAGAGATAGAAGCAGGTGTGCCAGGTGCACGTGGCATAGCAATTGTCTGGCTGATGACTGGATGAAAAGGCAGTGGATTCATGGTTGGGCAAGAAGCTACAACTCCACATGATGGGGAAGTTGGGGATGCCGTTAGTAAAGATGAAGAGGAGAGGCCAATGGAGCAAGGATGATAATCTGTCGACCTTTGAAAGGCAGAGTTTGGCAGTCCAGAGAAGTCCAGGCAACCCTGGAAATTTTAATTACACTAAGCCTGAGTTCACCCTCTCCAAAGTCATTTTTTAAAACTGGCTCCAGGACACTTTCATGATGAGAAGCTGACAGCCAGGAGAATATTCAAACTAAACCATCTTTGTCACCGTTCAGTCATCAAGCATCTTAAAAAAAAATCCAAACAATTCTTCCTTTACAGTATTCATCCTCAGTGGGAAAGCTTGGTCTGTGAAGGACAAACTTCTAAAGGGGAGTAGAGAAAAATCAATCAAAAAGTCATTGCCTTGACTGATCAATAGGCGTCTGTCAGGGAAATTTTGCTTCTTCCACCTGTGCTAGTTAAGTGGGTTCTTAGAGCACTGAATAATACTCACCTCGCCGAATTTCTCTCCATGGCTATCTGCAGCCCCCTGACTCTGGTTTTCCCTGACCTCAGCAGAGAATTTGAGTATGACAAGTGCTAAGAATATATCTTAGAGAGCTGCCATCTCCATGTGGGTACCAGGACAAGTCACCAGAGGAGCAGGGTAAACTCTGAATGATACCCCCACTCCTGGTGCAGGGGGCAAGGAGGCACTTTCACATCTGAGGTCTGCCTCCTGGTCCTCCCATGGCCAGCCACTTCTCATCATCGAGGTCTCTGCTCAGAAGACATCTCTTCAGAGAGGCATTCCCTATACCCAGCTCAAACACGCTCTTTGGCGAGACCTTGATTTGCATGGTGGCTACAAAGGTGTATAAGAGATGGAAAAATGCATCAGTCTGTGAACTTAAAAAGTATGCTCTTTACTGGATCTAAGCTATATCTTGATTTTAAAATATCAATGTCTTCATATAGTGCTTAAGAAAATGCCATGAAGGTTATGTTTAACAGTTCGAACAAAATACTTCAGATTGTATATGAAGTCAGCACATTGTGACCCATGATTGCACTAATGTACACAATTATTATTTAATAAAATTATACAAAAAATAAAGTAAAATAGTTGTCATATAACAATAAAAAAAAGTTTAAAAATAGTAATAGATATGAAACAAACCCCTTTCTCACCAACTATACTACTTTGCCCTCTTTATCTGTCTGGTTTATTCTTACCTCCTAGCATGGTGCCTGGCACATGGAGACCATTCATAAATACTTGTTGAATAGATGAATAACAAAATTATGTGATCCTCCTCTGCAAAAAAATTCACAGGGCACAAACCAAAATTCTAGAAATGTTCCCAATGTACATCAATAGGGATCCATTATATCATTGTACAAAGGTTGGCATTTCTGTAGTGGCACTCTATTCAGTCACTAAAAGGTATGAGGTAGGTGTGTATGAAATGACTCAGACTGACATCCACATTATAGCAAACGAAAAAGCACATTTCATAAAAATGTGTACAATGTGATTCCACTTTATTAAGAAACACCCCCAAAAACGTCAGGAAAAATATATACCGAACGGTTAATAGTAATTATTGCTGGATAGAATTAGAGAAAAGAGGAATTTACATTCTATATTCTTCTATAATGTTTGACTTTGTAATGTATATACATTACTTAAGTATTTTTTTAAATATTTAAAATAAATCCCATGCAGACCTCTAAGAACAGAAAGAAAAAAAGAAAAAACCCACATTGCAATCTATCCAAAGACATACAGAACATTTCTTAAATATTTACCAAGTGCCAAATTTCTTACCAGCTTTAGTCCACTTAATCTAACAGTATCTCTATAATAAAATACTACTGCCATATGTTGAAAATTCAGACCCCAAACATCAGAGAGGCTAAGTGGCCTCCCAGGGTTGCACAGCCAGCACACTATACCATTGGCATTTGAACCGAGCTGTCTGGTTCTACAACTTGTGATGCTCTTCACTGTAGAAAATACATGCATATATCTCAAAGAGTCAGATTTTAGAAGGCCCTGAACTAGCCATTCCATCCATCCAAAATCCCAAACAAAGGCCAAACTACATGCAGATACACAAGAAGTAGTTTTGTTTTGTTTTTTTGTTCCTTAGGACAGTAGGAAACAGCAAAATTGAAGCTAGCTAACCCTCCAGATTGGCTCTCAGCTTATCCCACAATTGTCCTTTCTTAAATCTCTCTCTGTCTGTCTCTGTGTGTGTGTGTGTGTGTGAGTGAGAGAGAGAGAGAGAGAGAGAGAGAGAGAGAGAGAGAGAAATGTCACAAGGTTCCGGTGCCAATGAACGTTTGTTAACTCGAGCACGCTGGTGGAGACTTCCCAGCTCTCCAGCAGATGCCTTGATTGTGCCTTTGTTGGATTTTCAGCCAATCCCCCGTGAAGAGGAGTTTTCAGCTTACCCGAGGTATCTGAGCCAAAACGCTGTAGAGTCGCCTTTCAGCTCCATGGACAAGACATTCCAGGCTACACGCTGGGAGGCTTGTTTAGCTTCACACTTGACGTAAATGGGGTGTGTGTTTACCCATAAACACACACATGCACACAGCAACAGAAGCTGCTGCAGTGGCGGTATTTCTAGAAGCCCAGAAACTGTACTCCAGCAACATGGAACTCCATGGCAATGCCCATCAGGAAACACAGTCTAATTCCTCCTAAGCAAAGTCTCAACCACTGCCCGGAAAATTCAGTAGAAGATGAAATGTAATACTCTATTAAGCCTTATTTTGCCAGCACAAGTGAGAGCTCACCCAAGCATGGAGAGTCATTAAAATGGATCTTACATATATCATTATAAATTTAATAATCACCATGACGGCTAGAGTTCAAGTTAAAATGAATGTCATCTGAGCATGACCAATTGATGTTACCCCAGCTGCCACAGAGCCTCACTTGGGGTTATATTCTACTTCCAGAGGCTCCATAGTACATGTGGACCCAACACAGCCAGAGCCAAGAACAGATGGGAAATGCAGACATTTACACCTAGCCAAGGAGAAGCCATCATAATTGCGTATTATCTCAATGTACCAGCCCAATTAAAATCGTCGACAGTGTCAGAGGTCCCAAATGTTCCTCCGCTAAGTGTCTGGATACCAAACTTGGCTAATACTTAGTAAAATGCAGTCAATCCTAGGTTCTGTTCACAACAATTATCGATTTTCCTCTTTCTCTCAGAAAGCTCCTGAAGAAATAGGAGCAGGCAGGTCTAGTCGGTTATACACTTAATAAATCAAACACCATAAAACAAATCCCACTTATCTCGATTCCTAAGATAGCGAGCATTCTTCATGAATTATAGTAAGTACAGTTTTAGGACTGGAATTTTTTTTCTTTTAGAAATGCCATCAATATCTACATTTTTAAAATACAATTTGTTTCCATTTATTTTTATGTTTATCATTGAAAGAGAAAACCTCAGTACAAAATCATTTTCATACACACACACACACACACACACAAAAGCCATATAAAATTATAGGGAAGAGTTGGAAGGCCAGAGTTTTTATCTCCATGCGTATTTCACTCTGGGAAGAGGTGGAGAAGGGGTGTCCACACCACACTGAGAGAACACCAGTAGTTCTGCCATCTACAACATTTCAAAGGAAATATCAGAGATTATTTTCAGATTCACACAAACACTGGCTCTGCTTTAGTTGTATTTAACCCTTGCCATCCCCAGGTCCTAGACACACCTGTGAAGAGATACAGTTTCAACTTTCTTCCTAGGCAACCAGCCACTCCACCCTACTCCTTAACACCACTGCCTTTTAAAGACAAGTTGAACTTTAACTGGTAGACACAGGTCCTGCATCACTGCAGCTTTCAGATTGATGTCGGCAAATGACCTACACTCAACAGGCCATTTTAAATGGCTGTGACATTCTCACAGATAGGGCCAAAGAGTATAGTAGAATATGTTTTTGATCCATAAACACAAGAGCCAGCAGACCATCACAGAGAATAACTCAAACAAAGCCACCACTGTCAGGAGCAACATTTCCAAAAGGTGCTAAGAGTGTGTGAATCAAAGGGGGGATTCAGGACAAAGGAGCTCATACTTGACTTGGAGAACACCAACACTTTTTGTTAACTCCCTTAGCTAAGGCTTATAAATCTTTCTGGCTCCCAGGATTTTTTTTTTCCTCTTCCTTCTCTCTCTCCCCTTGCCTACCAGCAAGTCAAAGCAGAAGCCCAGCACCAAGAGACAGCAAGTCACAAGCCAACACGCTTCCTTCTTAACCAGAGAAGACAAGCAAGCATAATTGATGACAACCACCTATGTTCTCCGAATCACACTGCAGCAACTCCAGCACCACAAACCAAGCAACAAAGAAAGTTCTGCAACTTACCCTCTTTTGATCTTCCAGTCCGTGGGTAACCGGCTTTCTCTTCTGCTGTTGGCTGGACTCAGAAACTGATTCCATTTCCCAGCAATAAAATCCTCTCTCCCCTTCAGCGATGCTTCTCAATCCACAGAGGAACACAACAACCCCGGCAGAAGTGGTGCATGCACACCACCAGACAGGGTTCCCACCAGCCGAGGAAACCAGAGCTACCTCCTCAAAGGTCTTCCTGTCTTCGAAAAATCCACCCGGGAAACTCACACGCCACTGCTGCCTTAGCAATGAGGGCGGCGGCCGCCGGCATGGTGAAAGCTAAGACTTGAGGTTTTACTTTATATCCAAGTCTCGCGTCAGGAGAGCCCAGAGGACAGATTGGGGCAAAGATGAGTCCATGTCCAGGGGCACATCCCACATCACTGCCCCCGAAACCTTTCCTTCACTGTCTCCTTGGCACGGATAATTTATATGTCAATAACAATGTAAATGGGCATTTAATCCACCGAGCTGATAACATCCACATCCCTCTCCCGCAGCCCCTGACGCCCATAAATCACCACAAACACCGCGTGCAAAGCCGCCCCTCACGCTGGTGCCACTGCTCATCACAGTGGAGGCTCTCCTCCCGGGCTGTCATCTTCCTTCATGGTGTAAGACTCAGACCTGAGGAGAAAATGTGCAACCATCAGATTTGTCTTTTGTGAAGAAGTACAGATTTGAGCTGTCTTCCCACCATCTGGAGCCACACACCACACAGTGAGGCCAGCAATCTTCCTCCAAGCTCCTCAGCATTTCCATGGACAAGCAACCTCAGAGGGCTCTGTGGGCTCCCCATTTCCCCTGTTCTTGAAATAAGCACACCGGAGCTGAAAATGAGTTATCTTTCAAACCTATGTGGGGTGCAAAACCATCACCATCACAGGAGTAAGGCACCAAGGTATGATGAGAAGGGGAAGCACTGGTCTGGGAACCAGAAAGCACCAACATTTCCCCTCAATTACTGCTGTGGGAGGCAGCATAGGGCAAGCAGGAGAGGCAGCAGAGTCCGTGGGGGAGGTGAGACAGAGCAGCCCAGATCCCTCCGAGCTGCAGAGCTACTGTGCTACAGAGCCGCATTCCCTGCCTGGGAACCTGCAGGCAGAGCAGACGCCCAGTCACCTCCTGGCTGACGTCACAGAAGCTCAGAGGGACAGGGAGGGAGGAGGGAGCCTCTGTACCAAGGCAAACATTCCTCCTGGGTGTGCCCTTCCATAAATGGTCCAAGAGGTGGGGACATAGCTGAGAACCCCTAGGAAGAGACATCAAAAAATAATGATGAATGCCCCTTCCCACAAGACCAGCACCACCAGGAAAGAAAGAGGAGAAAGGGGGGAGGAAAGCCCTTTACTACAAGGCACTAGTCTCTTGCCAGCATTACTAATGAACACACTAGCCAATCTACAATTCAGGCCACGCCAGCCTCCGGGAGAGCTGGGGCCAGATCCGGCAGCAGTGGGCACTAGACAGAAGCCCACAGACCCTCCCTTGCAGCTGTCCAGACCGGTGGCTACTTTGGAAGGAGGCTGAAGCCATCCTCTATCACAAAAAGCTTCCTCATAGTTCAATACCAAAGCAGGTTAAGAGGTACGTGTGAGACTCAGCCACAGTGGGCTTGCAAGGAGGAAGAGGAGGACCCAGTGGTACTTGACAGAGAAGCTTCAGGGGGACTGGAATGTCACAGTAAATCCTTCTTAAGTTAAAGGCATGTTCTATGCCACATGAAACTCAGCCAGAACAGATCTCTGCAAATTCTGCATCACAAATATTGTGAATTTGATAAGAATCAATGGATAGCAGAATGTCTGTAAGAGGGACATCATGTATATCCAAGGGTGGCTGACACCAGAGGTGGCATAACTGAAACCCTCTGTTAGCCCAAGAGACAGCTGAGCTTCCAGAGAGGCAGACAAATTCCCAGCAAAGATGCAACCTCAAATTTATTTTTTTTACCTCCAGACCACAGTGCAAGTATACTCTAGCAAACAACTCTAACTATTACCCTTTCCTGAAAGACCTCAAACTGGGCTCAGGCAGATCTAGGTCTAAAGCCCAAATCTGTGGCTTATTGTGTGACCATGAGCTAATAATTTAACCTCTTGGAGCCTCAGTTTTCTCATCTATAAAGAATGATATCACATAAGATTAGAAAAATCAAGATCACCTATTGACACAGGGCAGGTGATCAAAGGCTAACTGCTAATACGTATTGAATGTTTGCTATTTGCCAGCTGCTCTCTGGGATATTCACTCAGCAAATCTCTGTTAAGGGATTGCTATGTACCAGTTATTTTGTTTCAGATAGAAACTTTAAGCCCTGTATTACAGATGAGATAATGAAAGATAAGGGAGGTTAAGTAATTTGTCTAAAGTCACACAGCTAGGAAATTATGGATCAGAAATTTGAACCCAGCTCTGCTTTAAAGTCTCTGCTTATATCCACTCAACTCCAGAAAGATTATTGTTATTTGGTCTTTCACAAGCAGCCTGAGTTTAGAGTTCACACTTTTCATAGCCCCTGGTCCTCTTCATGAATGATAATAAGAGGAAAAAAGCCAGGTGCCAAAAAGGGTCTCCTACTTGGAAGGCCTTCTCCAGAGGGGTTCGCTCTGCTTCTGAGAACAGCTCTGCACTCTGCACCAGGCCCCTGTGCTGAGCTCTCTCCCGGGTGAGACCTTGTCACATCCCATCACACCAGCCGGTGCACACGCCCTAAGTGCACATGGGGACAGACGCTCTCGCCACAGAAATGCCTCCCCAACAGCAGGGAGTGGGAGGATGTTCAACACCTCCTGTGAGCCTTTTGTTTTTTCTGGGAGCCAGTCTCCATCAATTCTGAGGCTGTTGCTGTCCTCACACTGGAACCAGGGTAGAGAGAGTCACAAGAAGGAGAAAAGCAAGGATGTCATTTGTCCGCTAGCTGACATATTCGTCTGTCTAGGGTGAGGGGACTTCATGAGAGCAAGTCCTGATGTAAAAGTTCTGGTTTCTTACAGCCAGGAAGTTCAAATACACTTGATTGAAAAAGAGCTGAGAGGCAGGATTCAGAAAACATTAAACTGGATTGTTGAGAAGTGAACATGTTTGCTGGATTGATCTCTAAATGCAGCAATATATCAGCAGCTTCTCTTCTCTGTGCCATAAGTCAGCCAGGAGCAGCTGCAAGGGAAAAGGGAGAAAGGAGAAGGCCTAACAGTTCATGCATAGGATGGGTTGTGGGCAAGCCCCAGCTTCTCCTGACAGTTCACAAGACAAGCCCAGTCATACTGAAGACATCCTGAACTCACTGCCAGGGCTTCATCGTGCCTGGAGCAAACAGTCTCCGAAAGCCTTCAACCTCCCTTGCACATCTGCCCTAATCTTTCTTCCTCTGGGCAACTCCCCAGGAGTGTGTGTTAGGGGGAGGGGAGGGAAATAAAAGTCTAGCTTAGAGTTGTAGCCCAGTACATAGGGGAACAAAAAGAGTCTAGTCTTAGAGGTAGAGGCATCCTTGAGGGCCCTTCCTGCAGTAAAACTCCATTCCTTGGTAAATGCCAATTTCAGGTTCCAGGTGCCAGGCAAGTCACAAGCCAAGCTTTGCAGGTGGATCATGCTCCTTCTTCCCTGGCTGTTGGAACTGTGAGCCCTTTGTATGTGCTTTGGGGCGGGGTGGGGGGGAATCCTTCTTAAATTTTCCAAAGTTTTCAGAATGGGCAAGGCCTTCTCCTCACTCCTCCCCCTCTCTCCAGTGACGGCCAGGACTGGGGAAACTGGTTTTAAACCTGGACTAAAGGTGGGGAGGTGGAGGGTAAATAAGGGAAGCTTGACCAGCTTCATCTGATAATAAGAGGAGTTAAGCTTCTGAAACAAGGATGCATCCGTCTTTCCAATGGTCTAATTAACACTCATCACCAACACATTTTTAATTAGTTCTCCGTGCCAATAGGGGAAACCTAGTTTTTCATTAATCAATCAATCAATAAGTTACACAAGAGGTACGAAGGCGAACTAAAGGGGCATGACGGTTTCTAGGATAGATTTTTGATCTAAGGGCTTTATTATTATTATTATTATTATTATTTCTCCCAAATGGAGCCGGCGACCGGCCACTTCTACTAAGCCGCTGGGGAAAGCTGACCCAGCCGCCAACCCTAGAGCCTTTATCTGCGCACTGTAAGTGAGTGGAGTGTGCCCCCGCCTCTTCCCTGAAGAAAAGAAAGGATCACACACAAAAATAAGTCACTAGGGCCCCAGCTGGGCGGTGCGGGCTGCCGCTACCACCACCACCACCACAGTCCCTTTGCCGGAGAGAAAGGAGTCGGCTCAGCTGAGCGCACGCCCGGGAGGCACTGTGGCTTCCTGCGTTCGGGCGCCCCCTTCCCGCCCTGGCCCCGCCGCCCGCGGCTAACTCGGAGCGAGCGTGGGAGAGGCAGAGCCCAGGGGAACCCGAGGCTGGCCTAGTGGCCCCCGGCTGCATTCGGTTCGGATCCAATCCACCTACATCAACATATACACAGATGTGGACAGACCCAGACACTGAGAAGAGATAGACACAGCCTGAAGCAGGGACAGCGGACTCGCAGACATCCAGACAGACTTAAGAGGCACACACACATACACCCAGACACCCACAGTGCTCACTCTCAACAAGCACATCCACCCAGGGAGGAACACGCGAGACAGGTACCAGCTCTACATGCGGAGACAGACGTGTCTAGAACGCAGAGGCACAGACAGAAAACAAACACAGGCTCATAGATACACCGAGAAACAAGCACACAGATAGGTCATACATACAAACGGAAAACACAGAGAGGTTGACAGAAGATCCACAAACAGCAACACTCAGATAGTAGCGCCCAGAGAGGCCGTTCACAGACCCAGATGCCAACAGAAAACACACAGGGACCCCTGCGCGGGGATACACCCAGACACACAATCTCGCAGAGGGGGGACGCACAGAGACACGCAAACCGGAGACACTCCGAAACACAAGAACATGCACAAGGGGATCACCCAGCCTCAGACATGTATACCCAGAGAGACACACACCCACTCCGGATGGGGGCGTGTGCAGTGGCGCCGAGGCCGGGAAAGTGCAACCTGGAGCTTCCAGAACCGCCTCAGGCGCTGCGCAGCGCTCCAGTCCCGCATCTGCCAGGGAAGAGTTTCCCAGAGCATCTGCGAACAAGGGCCCGCGTGACCGGTCGCTGTGTGTCCGCCGGCCCGGTCTCTATGCTGCAGCCGGCGGCTTCGGAGGCCCACAGTTCTCCGCCATGGTCCTGTAGCAGAGGTGTGGCCCCCAAGCCGCTGGATGTGGGGCCGGCCCTCTCCCTGCCGCAGCCGCTGCCCTGCCCTGGCCACTCAAGCTGAGCTCAGGGTATCCCCAAGTCCTCTGTTCCTTGTCTGTCCGGTTGCGCTGCAAACTTTCCCCAGGCCGGTCCCAGTGTCAGGCAGCCTACCCCAACCCGACTTCGGGACGCAGCACGGGGGGTTCCTACCTGCGCCCACGCTGGCTTCGCAGAGCCGCCGCCTCCAGCAGGTCTGGCACCGCACTCCTGCCCGCGCTTCTCAGCCGCGGCCGCTGCCGCTGCAGCCGCTCCTTGCCCTCCCGTTACCCGGGAAACCGCCTCCTCCTCCCTCCCTCCAGCCAACCAGTGCCGTTCACATGGCGCCCGGCGACCAATTGGCTGCCTCGCCATCCCGGTTCCTTTCCAAGGTCCGGAGCCCTTTCCCGGGCTAGGAGAGCCGAGAGCTAGGCATGTCTCTCCCACAAGCTGCGAGCGCCCTTCTTCTGTGGAACAGACGCATTCGACACTTTAAGAAAAACCACCATCGCTGGAGAACCTGAGTCGGAAGATGCCACAGGATACCTGGTTCTGTCTCCCACTAAATCTAGGAATCCTCTGGACAGGTGCCCATCGAGGAGCTGTCCAGCCCCCGTTAGAACAGCTCTCCCAATGGAGCTCTTTCAATCTCCCAAGACGTGCTCAATGTCTTCCCTGTTGTAGAACTCTGAGAAGAAGCTCTTTACAACACAGAGCTGGAATCTGTCTCCTGCCAGGACCCATTTCTGTTCTCTCGGACCAAGGCTCCCTGCGCCACCTAACTGCCAGGTTTTCTGAAAGTAAAAGGCAAGGCAACCTGTCCTCCAGCTGACCCATCCATAGACAGTTCTTCATTCATCTTGTCTTGCCTCAGGGCCATTTTGAAATTAGAAAACTTGTGCTCAATGTCCCTCTCTCTGTCTTTCATGGAGTAGCCTAGTACATAAGTGCCCAGATGGGAGGACCTCTGGAACCCAGGACTATTTGCAAATAAGACTCGAACTAGTGAAAACAAACAAACAAAAAAAATTCTTATTTCCTAAGTTGAGGCCATGTCCAAAGACATGGAGGAAAGAGAACCAGACATGTCTGAAGAAGTATTAGGGTGTAAATTTCCCTCTCCCTCTCTCTGTCCCTCTTTCTCTTTCTGCCCTCTCTTTTTCTCTCCTCTTTCCCCTTCTTCATATTTCTCTCCTATCTTATCTAATCAAAACTTATCATACCATATGATGTGCCCAAGGCAACAAAGCAAGTAGTCTTATTTGTCCTCGCAGGAGAGTGGCCTGGTCTCTCCAAAGTCTCCAGATGCCACCAGGCCTCAGGGTCTGTCCACAGCCACAGGTCAGTCTTTCCATACCATTGTATCATAATAAAGACCAGGTGGGTCCAGCATTCTCAGAGAGCTGTGGACTCAGACGTCTCATTAGAATAGGAGCTCCCCAGACACACACCAAAGCAGAAGGCCAATGTTTGGGAGGTGGGAGGCAATTGGGGCTCAACATGGAGGTTCACTTGCCTGTCATCAGAACAGAAGGGCTTGATGAGGACCAGACAGTCCCCCTTGAATTTATGCGAGCTCCAATCACCACTTCCTGGGTCTGTGGTAGGAAGGGGGCTGGAGCCCCTGTCATTGAGAGTATGAGAGTAGAGGGTCCAGCTGCAAGGATGTGGGGATGACAGAGGGGAGAGAATTGCAACTGCAATGACAGTTCATGCTTTCTCAAACACATCCACATACATTTCACTCCTGGGTCCTGCCTCAGAGGGGTCCAATGAAACAGATCACAAGACAGAACTGAAAAGTAAAAACCATGCTCTTCCTTAGCCAATTCCTGCAAATCTCTGTGATGTCATGCAAGGAATAAGACCAGCAGTGGAATGGCAGAGGAATAACATTGTGAACTCAGACATGGGAAGTATGATATAGTTAGAAAACACAGACCTGAGTCAAACAGCCTGAAATCCCCTTTCCACTTGAACCTAGATTTTCTCATCTGAAAAAGAGGAAGGCTAAAATTCTCCTTCACATATGGAGATGTTCTGAGGATCTTAAGTGATCATGGATGAGTGCATATTTTGTAAACAGTAATGTGCCTTGCAAAGAAAGACTTTGACCAATAGGCCCAGTTTGCCCCTATAGTAATTTCATATGCCATCTTGGCTGTGGTACTCATGTTTCATCAAATACCAGTCTAGATGTTGCTGGGGATGTATATTTTAGATGTGATTAACATCTAAATCAGTGTACTTTGAGTAAAGCAGATTATCCTTCATAATGTGGGTAAGGGCCTCATCCAATCAGTTGAAGAACTTGAGAGAAAAGACTGAGGTCCCTAAGAATGAGGACTTCTATATGTGTATATATTCTCTTTGTTCCGTTTATCTGAATAGTCCTAAGTAATGTATCTGCTTCCTGGAATAATGAGGATTTACTAGGCAAGACCAAAGAGTAGAGACAACCAGGTGACTGGATCTGTAGCCTGGAAGTTGTTGGTATGTGTGTGTATTGTACACATTTCCCCAAGTTTAGTCAAGGTGAGTTTTGACTTATTTTCACAGGTGGCCTCAACTCACCAGTCTGTGCAACAACCTTTCATGTACTAGGGGTTTCTGAGCAACATTTTCCTAAAATAGCTACCTTTCTCTTCTGCCATTTATGCTCCCTGCCCCAGTCCTGACCAGTATACTATGGAGGTCAGAGTCTGTTCCATGGAGATTCTGATACCTCTCTCTCTCTCTCTCTTTCTCTCTCTCTTTCTCACACACACACACACACACACACACACTATGACCCCTAGTGAGAGCTACAGTGGTAAAGACCTTAATGCCTACTGCCAACTGCAAGACCATTTTGCAAGGCTATTTTTGCCTCAATTAAGGATGTATGCATTAAAAAAAATTATATCCAAGGGCAGCACCTGTGGCTCAGTGGGTAGGTCGCTGGCCCCATATACTGAGGGTGGCAGGTTTGAACCCTGCCCCAGCCAAACTGCAACAAAAAATAGTCAGGTGTTGTGGCAGGCACCTGTAGTCTCAGCTACTCTGGAGGCTGAGGCAAGAGAGTCACCTAAGCCCAAGAGTTGGAGGTTGATGTGAGCTGTGATGCCATGGAACTTTCCTGAGGGTGACAGGGTAAGATTCTGTCTCAAAAAAAAAAAAAAAATTATATCCAGCCACCCAAGCAGGAGGATCCTAACCCCAAACCTGACCCATCACATGCAGAAGGGATTATTTCAATTTCATACATTGAAAAATAGGAACCAGAACATGTATAACCAAGTCTCCCAGAAACTAGAACTCCAAGCCTTGTGGCAGGAAGTGTACATTCTCTTATCTCCTTTTGTCCTTACTCACTTTCCTTGTGGCTGAATACAGCTCCCAGCCTAAGTATTTACATCAGGACCTCACAGAGTCTTCAGATAGCCTTGGTTCAAATTGAGAGGATCTGATTGGTAGTTGACTTTTGGATCAGATCAAGGGGTCAGTCACATAACAAAGGGACTTTTGAATGGTTAGGTAATGTCAGATATCTGTAGCACATGATAAAAAGAGGGCAAGCAAAGATATTTACTCAGTTTATCTCCTGACTCCTAAAACTGAGTTCCTTGCACCTCACCTTTCTTGTCTTCAAAATGAAAGCATCCCTGTTGAAAGTATCCCTGTTCCTTCACAGCTAGGGCATATCTGAAGCAAGGGTATATGAAGCACTTTAGGAAACTAAAGCATGTTTTCCTATAAATTAATGAAACTTTTTCATCCAGCCTTGAGAAGACCTGAAGAAGTTCCTGGCCTTTGAACTCTGTTAAGCAGAGTGGGTCTGGTAGATTTGGCTCAGACACTGCCTTACATGAGCTGGACGTCAGAGAGGTGGAATATTAAGCACAACACTGTTCTCTCTGTCTCTGAATTGGACACAGAGCCAGATGACCAGCTGACCAGAAGAGCAGGAAAAGAGATAGAAAACATCCTTCTACCCTTTTTTTGGATTAGTGAACTTTCTCTTTGGGGACCCAAAGGTAAGAATTCCCCCCCCCCCAAAAAAAATCCTTGTCAGAATTTATTGTTTCCTTCTCTGAAATCCCATAGTATTTTGTTCCCATTTCTTTTACACAATTTGCCATGCCATACTATAATCATCTCTTTTCATATTTATCATCTATAATCATCTCTTCTCATATTTATCTTTTCATATTTATCACATTTACTGTCCAACAAACATTCTAAGATAGAGCAATGAACAAGGTAGGTAAGTCCTTCCTCTTATTGTAGGAAGAAGACAGAAAATGAACAAATATTTCATTCAGAAAATTTGAGAGAATAATCTGCAGAGAATAAAAATAGGATGGTATGGGAATGATTAGGGGCTACCTTCACTCGGGTAACTTCAGGTGACTTATTGGAAGAGAAGAAATTTAGGCTGAAATCTGAATGATGAGAAGAATATATCCATGCAAGAATTAAAGGCAAGAACACTTCAGGCAGAGGTAGCTGCTCATGGAAAGGCCATGAGGTGGATGGCAGAACAAGAAGCTTGGTGTGCTCATGGAGCAAAAAGATAGTAAGGGCAACTATAGGGACCAGGGAGAGGAGGTGCAGGATGATTTGGAGAGTCCCTCCAGAGACAGATGTTGTGGAGCTTTGAATCCACTGCAAGGAGATTGGATCTCATACGAAGGGCTACCAGAATCCATGCGGGTGTTTGGGGTTTGGAAGTGACCTGATATAAATTAATAGATCACTCTGGCTGTTTTATGGAGAATTGGGAATGATGTAATCAGGGGGTTCACTGAGGAGGCAATTGCATAGTACAGGCAAAAGTTCACTGGACAAAGGTGGTAGCAACAGTGATGAAGACAGACAGATGGAGTTGAAGATTACTCTGGAGTCAGGATCAATAAGACTCCTTAATGAACTGAAGGGTGAAGGAAACAAATTGTGGATAATATCTCGGGGGGGTTTTGCCATTTTGGGGGGCTGGGTTTGAACCCACTACCTCCGGTATATGGGGCCAGTGCCCTACTCCTTTGAGCCACAGGAACTGCCCATATCTCGATCTTTTTAAAACTTGAGTTAATAGAGCACCTTCAATGCAGAAATCATTTTTTATGTCTCTTCCTATGCCCAACAATTAGAAAGGAACCAAACATATAAGATGCTTATTGAATGTTTGGATGGATGGATGGACAAGTGAATCCTTTAGAAATATCTAAAGGAGAAGTGAATCCTTTAGAAAATTTAACAAAGATCTTGTTCACATTAGCCTGGGGTGAAACCAGCCTATGGGAAAGGCAAGGACAGAGGAGTGTTCAGTCCTTCTCTTTATTATACCCCTGCATGATACCAGCCTTAGCCTCACCCAACATCTTTCCTTTGCCTTAAGACTTATCTCAGTTTGGCTCTACCAATATGCCTAACTTTGCTCTATACTCCTACAACTCACCCTTACCCTCCACACATGCCACTTACATGTATTGCACATTTTCTCCATATGATTTTTTTGCTCTCTCATTTATTGATAAATTTTATGAGTGCCTACATATGCCAAGAACTTTCATGTATGTCCAATATGATGTCTTTGATGAGACCAGAGGAAGAATCAGAAGATCTCTAAGAAGTCACAAGGGATGAAGCAAAAGTTTGCAGTAAAGCCCATAGCCTTCCCAGTCTTCCTTCAGTGCTTCTATGCTCTTGGTTTACTCACACTTTTAATGAGGCTGGTTATATTGTTTTCAAGCAAACAAAAAAATCAGATGAAGGCATTGATCCTCTACCAATTGGCAAACGGACAGCTGTGACAAGTAACGGACAACAATCTAACAGTAAGAGAGACCAATAAACCTATGAAAAACAAAACAAAAGGTCTAGGCAATCTGGGACCATTTAGTGGATGGAAAATCAATCTTACACATCTCATCTATTCATTAAAGTATGTGAATCCATCATAATGCTGAGTCTGAATTCAACAAAGGTCTTACAACGTAAGGAAAATTCCAGTGTCCTAGAAAGCATTTGACATAAACTGGCCAAATACAATTTAAGGGACAAGCCCAGAGGTACACTAAAAAAAGTTCAAGTGCATAATACACTGGGGAGCCAATGTTTTATACTGCTAGAAGTATTAATTCCAATATATGTGTCTCGAACAACTCTAAGACATACCAATTGCTTTAAATACTTGACTTCACTGAAACTCTACTACAGCTCTATGAAGTAGATTACGGAAGAAACAAGCTCAGAAAGGTTGAGTAACTTGCCTTTGGTCACAAAGCTAGTTGGCAGCAGTTCTTTTATACCCATTTCAAAAGCTGGAAGAGACAATAGACTGTATCTGTTTCTTTCTTTCTTTCTTTTTTTTTTTTCCTTATCTTGCCTAGCATAGATCTTGGCATGTAGTAAATTCTCAGAGTATGGGCTCTGGGTTTCTTTATCCAACAAATTTGTTCTAGGAATTGTGCTGGTGCTGGAGATACAGTGGAGATTAAGTTAGACAGAACCTGTTTGGGGGAGGGACAAGAATGTAGCATGCAGAATGGATGAACCTATTCCAGTCCTTAAAAGTTCAATTTGTTGTGATCCTACTGAAATCTTATTCTGGATCTTTTATAACTAGCTGAAACTTCATTCTTGAATAAATACTAGCTAACAGTAGAGATATGCCTTTGAAAAAGTCATCATCCCACCTATATTGTTCCCATTTCTCAGGCAGCCTGTAGTCATTTCATGTAGCCTCCCTTCTGCAATTTCATTAAAGGGTGACTTAGTGGAAGTCATTTCCAGCTCCTCTCAGACCTCACTATCTCATCTGCAGAATGGCTGTGGTGGCATTACGGGAGGGGAGAGATGGGTTGGCTGTGATACTTGGTTCTCTTCCCCTGCTACTCCTGGCAGCTTCTCCCCAACTGTTTCTTTCATCATCCTCCACTCAGCACCACCATGGTTGAGTAGCTAGAGTAGATGTAAAGAGCCCATTTACCCAATTGCTAATGGGTTTAGATAATGCAGCATTGTCTAAAACAGACAGAGGCTGGGAGGAGCTTATTGTTAGGTGTCTCTGGCTCCCAACCTCTAGTGGCTGGCACTTCTGAAAGCATGGGAGAATGCTATAAAAACAGACATGCTGAGAAACACCCATGGGTGGCATGACACATCAGTTGGGCTGTGAAGGAGTCAGCCTAGAGAAAGAGGCTTGGGATGGAACTTTCTAGGGAGTCCAAATGGGTAACACAAACCAAGCTTTAAGTTTTTTTTTTTTAGTAGGCTCTTTGGTTTTCAACATATCTTAAGAAAAAGGGGACCGAGAAGTACTGGAAATGGAATTGAGAGTAAAATTGAAAAACAGATCCAACAAGTATTTACCGAGTGCTCACTGTTATGCATGCACTGTCCTCCCTACTAGAAATACCACAGTGACTATGACACATAAGTAAGTTTCCTTCTCTCAAGGAATTTACATTCTAGCTTTGAAGCCAGTCAGCAAACACAGAAACAAAAAAGAGGGGAACAAAAAATGTGTACACAATTTAAGAGAAAAAGCTGTCATCTTCATGCCGGTCGCATGGTGACGCTAGCATTTATTTGATTAATGCCACCTTTTTAGCAAATGCCATACTACACATTGCTATTGTAATTCAATTCAACTCATAGATAACATCTCTTAAAACATGTATACATTTGGGGGCATCCCTGGTATATAACCTGAAAAATCTTGGATGGGAATGACTGTCCCAAAAGAAGGATAATAGGATAAAGAGTGACTGAGGTTGGGGAAAGCAGCACTTCCTAAAGTGACCAGGGCAGGCCTTTGTGAGGAGATGACAATTCAAATGAGCCCTGAAGGAACTCACCAAATGAAGCTTTGGAAGAAGAAAGTTACAGACAGAGCAAACTGCAAGTGCAAAGGCCCTGAGACAACAGTGAGTTTGATGCAGTCAAGAAACCAATGTGGCTAGAGTGGCCAATGATGACTGTCATGCAATTACGCCAGAGAAGCTAGTTCTAAATGCAATAGGAAGGCCCTGGAGAGTTTTAAGAGAATGTGTTTCCCAAAGTTGCTTTGACTGCTTTGTTGAGACCGGATTATAAAAGAAGAAGCAGAAAGACCAGTTAGAAGTCCCCTGAAGTCACCAGGCAAGAGATCATGGTGGCTTACTGTGGAGATGGAAATTAGAAGACAGATTCAGAATTTATTTCAGGAAGAGAGGTATCAAGGGAGGGTGAAAAGGTCAGAGGAGCCTCAGTGGCTTCAGAAACCACCACTCTGAATCTCTCTCGTGATTTGAGCTTCTTTCTGGGCACCTGCTCTGCCTTCCTCTCTCCACGGTGAGGTTACCTCTGTTCACACACTGACTTCCTGTGGACTTCAGCTAGCATGCTGTCTCTCCCAGACCCACTCAGTGCCCACTACTAACTGGATCAGCCTGATTTAAGTGTCAGAGGAGGATCTGATTAGTCAGGCTTGTCTCATCAGGCCAAGTCAACCTATGGGTCCTCTTTGATCTCTTAGTCTGGTGTTCAGCTCTAGGGCATGTTCGGAGACTGGGTGCATTTCATCAGGGTAGGGCCACTTGAGGTGGGGCCATGGCAGGTCAGTCTCTCTCAGAAGGTGCTGTGTCCCATAGGCAACAAAGTGGTAACCTTAGCTAGCACCTCTATATCACTTATTGTTCTGGGCACCATTGTACACACTTCATATTGCTCATTGAATCCTCACAATGACTCCACAGGTAGATACTATTATTATCATCTCTATTTTGCAGAAAAGAAACAGTCACATAGAGGTTAAGTGACTTTCCCAAGGTCACATAGCTGGGTAGGAGTGAAGTTGGGATTCAAACTCCAATAGTCTAGTCATGGAGGCCCTAATCTAACCCTTTTCTGAAATCCTTTCTAAGCTCTGGCTCAAACATTACAGAGGAGAGATCTTGAAGGTAAATGCTGAAAAAATTAGAAATAGATATCATGGCAGCTGCTACTGCTATTTCATCTAGTAACAGGAGACTTTTTGCACTGCCTGGTTTAAGCTCCAGCTCTTCCATTTACTGTGAGCTTCTCTCATCTGAAGAACAAAGATACTATCTATCCTTGCTACTTCTTAAGGGTTGTTTGTAAAACAATAATTACCATGGCGGGGGGAGGTGCTCTGAATAATTAAGAAAGAGAGTCTGTGGGAGTGAAAACAAATTAGAGGAAGGAGAGACGGTCTGGGGTGTCCAAAAGAGAACAGTCTTAAGTCTAAAGGCCGGGTGACAAGATCAGGGACTTGCCAGTGGTGCTGGAGTGGGCAGCTCCACTGCCATGCTAGGGAGCTGCCAAAAGATTTTGAGCAGAAGGAAGTGTGATATAGGCAGATGTGCAGAAAGATATTGCTGGAGACTATGTAAAGAAGGAATAAGAGCAGGGAAGATGTAGGGAAATGGGCAGATGCAGTGATATAAGCAAGAGACAATGAGGCTATAGATTCAAGGGGCTTGGAAGGTATTTAAGCATATCACCCAGAGAATGTGCGTCTCCAGGATTTCACTACACCATGGTTGAAAAGGGAATGGGTGTGCCCACCACATGTTAAATAGAAGTTTCAGTTACTCCATATCTGAATAGTGTTTGTTTCTTGGGTGTGTGCCTCTCCACTGACATTTTGTTTTTGTGAATCCTTCAAAGGGAAGGCTTTTTGCTTTGATGGTGAGGCCCACCCTAGCTTCCTGTGTGTGGATCATGACCTTCCGTGGGAAGACAGGTGTGGGGACCTTGGCTTGGCTCCTTTGCATAGCACACTGGGAATATTTGCATTTTCAGAGTCTTGTTTCTCCATTGAAATGGGACCCCGTTAATTTTTTTTTTTCTTTGTCCTGTGGCATCAGATGAAAGTGGCCTAGAAGTCAATGCAAATTTGTTTCATCTCTCCGTGTGGCCAGTGGCCTCCTACCTAACTCCTCAAAGCCCAGCCGACTGAGCTGAGCAGAAACTCAGAAGAAAACTCCCACTTTGATTCTTTTGAGTGGGTTCCTGGCTGCCTCCTGACCACTGCTCTCTTCCTGCAGTCACATACCCTCCCCCCCACACATACACACAGAGCACTGTGCCCTCTGAGCCCCAGGCCCACCCCCTCAAACTAGTCCTTGCTCAAGGCATCTTTGAAGTCCAATGATGCCACCACTCTATGCCTTTGCCTTCCCCCAGGGTTTAGCTGATAGAAGCCTACATAATCCAAATCCTCAGAGGAAAAAAAGAAGTCTTTCTGGGTCAGTAGGTCAGCTTTGTGTAAACAACAACAACAAAATAAACCCAAAGGTATATTCTGCATGGAGAAAAGCAGCAGTATGAACACCTTTACCCTGACTCTCACTGCCTTCCCTTATCCACAGAAATCTCCCACAAGGATGGACACTTGACTCTAAATGATCTGCAGGTGGGTTCAGGTAATAACACATTCAGTACCCGGGAATCTCTGAATCCAGATATTCTAGCTCTACAAGACCTTTTCTATTTAGCTTTGGTTTTTGAGAATAGATTTTTGTTTGTTTGTTTGAAATAAGAGTCTCATTCTGTCACCCTGGGTAGAGTGCTATGGCATCATAGTTCATCATAGTTCACAGCAAACTCAAACTCTTGCCTCAAGTGTTGCCTCAGCCTCCTGAGTAGCTGGGACTACAGGTACCTGCCACAATGCCCAGCTAGTTTTTTCTATTTTTAGTAGAGATAGGCTCTCACTCTTGGTCAGGTTGGTCTCAAACTTCTAAGCTCAAGCAATCCATCCACCTTGGCCTCCCAGAGTGCTAAGATTACAGGAGTGAACCCCACACTCAACCTCTGAGAATAGTTTTGTTTTGTTTTTTTGAGACAGAGTCACCCTCAGTAGAGTACTATAGAGTCACAGCTCACAGCAACTTCAAACTCTTGGGCTTAAGCAATTCTTTTGCCTCAACCTCCCAAGTAGCTGGGACCACAGGCACCTGCCACAACGCCCGGCTATTTTTTTGTTGCAGTTGTTACTGTTGTTTAGCAGGCCTGGACTGGGTTTAAACCCGCCAGCCTGGGTGTATGTGGCCACAGCTGTAACCTCTGTGCTACAGGCACCAAGCCTGAGAATAGTTGTGAAATATTTAGGTCCAACTTTAATAGGCTTACTAAGCATTTCAGGGTAGAGAGTGGGATGATTTTTATTGTTTTTAAACATAGAGGCCATGATTTCTGTCATCAGACTTAAAAAAAAAAAAAACTATTTAACATTATTGGTGACGGTATAAAGAAACAAATTCAGCAAACATTTCCTAAGAACCTACTCCATACTAGTCATTGTTTCCAGCTAGATTCATAGTGATATAATAAATAAATGAGCAAAATCTTTGCTTCATGGAATGAACATTCCAGTAAAATTCATTGTCCTGGAAATGTGCATACCTCCTAGAAGGCTGAATGTATCAGAAGCCTTAAAAATATGTGCATGTTGCCCTTTGACTTGAACAATTGTGCGCCGTTATAAGTACAAGAAGATAAAGTCATTTGAAAGAGTAAAAATTTAGAAAATAAAATTCTAAATTGATGATGTGAAGGAACTAGTTGTGTTAATTACGGTCTGCCTTTGCAGCTGAACACATTATTAAAATGATGTAGAAGAACATTTATTGATTTAGGAAATATTAATGATATATTACTCCACCAAAAAAGTAGGATATCAAATAGTAGGTAGAGTATGATTTCATTTGTATAAAAATGTATTTGAATGGAAAAAACTTCTGAGAGTTTATCACTTAATGCAGCGATATTTACTGAGCATTTACTCTGTGCCTGGGGTCTCGGAGTTACAGAAAGGAACAAGATAAGCCAAGTCCTTTTCCTCCTAGAATTTGTGGTAGTTATCTTTGAGTGGTAAAGATCAGGGCAATTTTTATCATTTCTATTTGTTGTTCTGTTTTTTCCATGTCCTCTACTCTGATCAGATATTCCTTTTTAAATTACTTTAAAATTAAACCTAATTTTAGAAATAAACTTTGGTGATATTGTTGAGGTTGGGAGCTGGGCCTTAGGAATTAAAGCCCACCTTGTACGTCCCCTCTTCCTCTGAGGAAGCAACTCCAGGTGGCCAAAAGTGGTACAACCAGAGGGCAAGAACCAAAGACAGTGTTAGACAGAGACCAGGGTTGAAAAGGAGAGGTCATATTTCTAGTAAGATTTAGAGTGAAGTGGACAAAAAGTGAAAACCAGATGGTAGGGAGTGTAAGCGCAAAATGGAAGCCACGAGAGACAAGGCCCAGCTTTTTGCCGGGAATAAGGCTAAAATGCCCTAAGCTCCCCTTGGTGTTGGCTCTAAGGTCGCTGATGAACAGCAAAGGACAGAGGCACCACATCAGGTGAGGATTTTCTGCCACCTCCTCCGACCCACCCACAGTCTGACCAATAGTCAACTGCTGAAAATCACTTACAAATCTCCAATTAAAGAATGGTTAAGCAACTTAAGGTCCTTTTAATATGTATCCATATACATGCAGTCAAATAAAATTTTGAAAAGCTTGCTAATTTTATTTATTTTTTTTCCTTAAAATTCCCTAGATGTTTGGGAGTCAATCAAGAGTGTCAGGCATTAGGGGTTCTCTGAGAAGGGGGTCCCATGCCCTCACCCATACCACCTCCCCTAAGGCCAATCTCTGAATGGAGTGGAGATAATTGTTTTAAAACAAGTTTGGGGAATTTGAGAATCTAGGAAACCCAAGGTTCCCCAGGGACCCTCAGAGAGATCATCCCTCTGCCCCACCCAGCACGGCTGCACGCAAAGGAGTGGGAATGGTGCTGGGGGACAGTTCCAGATGGAGCAAGCCTGAGGTGTCCCTTGGGTCTCCTCTCCAGAGTACAGTAAATTATCCAGAACTTGCCATGACCTCAAAGGGGAGTGTCAGGGCTGAGAAGGGATCTAACAGGATCTGGAGATGTGTCGGAGAGGGCACAAGCAAGGAAAGGGTTTGTAGCGTAATGACCAGATGCCACAGCTGGCCCATGGACCGCTCAGTGGAGGCCATTGAGAAGGACCATGGGGAAATCACTTCCCAAGCTCCCTTACCAGCTGGCTCCTAGGTGGGGTTGACCAGTGAGAGGCAAAGGGGGTGCTGAGTGTAGGAGCAAGAGAGAAGCTAAGGTATTCCTCCCACTCCCATTCTGTCTGCCTCGGGGAAGTCCCACGTCCACAGATGGGCTTGTCTCCTTTGTGGTTCTAGCCCAAAGGTTCTCAACCTGTGGGCCGCGGCCCACAGGAACTGTATTAAAGGGCCGGGGCATTAGGAAGGTTGAGAGCCACCGTTCCAGCACCTCCCATATACCCCCCATAGATGGGCCCACAGCTCCAGCCAGGCAGCCTCTGCCGTGTTTCTAGCCAGACAGTCCTGGCTCCCTGTTACACCACCACCTCTCTATGCCCCTGCAGCCGTGCTGGTGATAGCAGCCTCCCCCACAGCTAATCCCTGCCCCGGTTTGGCACCTCAGCCCTTCCATATCCATGTGTCTGATTTTCGCTCTTATGTTGGGTTTTGATTTTCCTATAGGACCTTGACTAATCAGGATCAAAGGCCACCCTCACCCCAACTGATGTCTTGATGCATGTAAGACCTATGCGGATTTATCACAACACCCTAAATTAACTGAATGTACCCTCACAAAAAACCTAGGAGAACTTTAAATGATTTAATTCCTATAAACCTGATTATTAGAAGTAGAGTTTGGGGGGGTTTCATTTTTTTTTTTAACCATCAGGTGTACAGGGAGTTAAAGTTATAGAAAAATAAAACTACCATCTTTGCACATGTGAATAAGCAGCTTGTGAAATTCCTGCTCATAACAGAAGTAGAAACATAAAATGGACGTATGTTATCATTTTACTAAGTAAGATTGTATACATGTGGACAGATAAGGAAATGAATGGGAAAAATAAATTTTTTCTGATAAGGTGGGAAGATAGTATGTGATTTTTGAAAAAAATATGTGTTATCCTGTTGAAAATGATTGTCTTCACTACAGAATAATGTTTGAGGGTCATTTGGAGCCTTTGTAAAGCAGACATCTTCTCCCTCCCAGGGTCAGCATCTGCGGAAGATGACAAGCACTCTTCTCTGGAGCAGCACCAAGAGAACAGGGGCATTTTAGCTATATGGAAGAGCCAACAGAACCTGAGGTGTAAAGCTAAAAATACAGGCAGCAGTGAAGGATGGCAAAGGCGCTAAGACGTGAGCATCAGAGGCAGGTGCTAGAACCTATGTGAAGCCCCATTATAGTTAAAGTAGGTCAGATGAGAGGCTTTGATTATGCAAGACTGAATGGAGATTGAAAGCCAAGGCACCCAAAGAAAATAAGGAATTTGTCCAACCTGCTAGGGTTAGATGGCATGGCCTTACTCTCTCACAAACCGGTCCTCTGTACCCCTGTCCCCGAAAGATAGAGTCCTAGCTTAGAGGGCTGACCCACACTCCATGCCTCATACCCAGGGGCACGGGTGAATGGACTCTGCAGAAAATTTTGTAAAAGAGGCATTAAGAAGTGATAGGGACCAACAGGAAACAGGTTGGGACAGTGGCTCCAACCATGGTGTTGGAACCTGGCAAAGCTGGGTTTGATCTCCAGGAACCACACACTAGATATGTGATTCCGAGGTAGCCCTTAACCCCTGTGGGCTTTAGTCTCCCCAGCTATACATGACTGATAATAGGACTTAACCTAGAGGATTTAGGGCAATAGTAAATGAGATCATGCTGGTAAGAGGTTTGGTATATAAGTGCTTGCCAACAGCAGCAGCTGTAATTTTATGGAATAAGGATCTCTAAGTTCAATCTTTTAGAATAAATTAAAGGTGTCAAATGCAATAGATATTGATCCTCAGATCCTATATGGGTCACAAAGGGAGAATGGAAAGTAAGTATGTTCCTGTTAAACCTTTCTTGAGTTCACTGTTTGTTGGCCAGGTAAGAGAAAAAAGAAGGCAAAAACCCATAAAACTCGGCTTGGCACCTGTGGCTCAACGGGCTAAGGTGCCAGCCACGTACACCTGAGCTGGCGGGTTCGAATCCAGCCTGGGCCCGCCAAACAACAATGACGGCTGCAACCAAAAAATGGCCGGGCGTTATGGCGGGCACCTGTAGTCCCAGCTAATTGGGAGGCAAAGGCAGGAGACTTGCTTGAGTCCAGGAATTGGAGGTTGCTGTGAGCTGTGATGCCACAGCACTCTATCCAGGGTGACAGCTGGAGGCTCTGTCTCAAAAATAACCAAACAAATAAATAAATAAATAACCAAAACCCATAAAACTCCATCAGAAAAACTGAAGACCCAGTGGAAAGCCCTTTACAGAGGCTGACATGGACGCACACAAGCTCCAGCTTCCAAAGGATTTTGAGCAACATATATCTCTAAGTGTTTATGTAAAGGTCCTCATCTCTTGCATGAGTAACTCTTTTTGCTTCCTCAGGAGTTAGAACAGAGAAGACCCTCAGGTCAGAGCAAAGATTTCGGGCACTTGCCCCTGCCTCTCAGCTCAAGTGAGCATCCCTCCCAATCCAATCTGCCCCCATAGCCCTCTCACCTCGGGCACCATCCTAGACCCAGGCAGATAGGATTTGGACAGAGGGAAACAGATCACTGGTTGATTTATTTCCTTAAGCCACACAGCCAGTCTCAAGAAATTAAATGACATATTCAAGCCTAATGCTCCAAGTCCTGTGATTCTCAACATTTTGGAAGGCCAGTACTCTTGAAAATCTAATGAAAACCCACTCCCAGAGAAATGTACACATCACCCACGCACTCCATTGTGGACACAACTTGAGAGTATTTACAAAGCCATGTGAACCTTCTAAGGTCTAGAGATAATTTGGTTCATGAGGAGACTTTAAACCTTGAACAGGAAATTTCAAGTGACATCCACTTAGGATAAATGACATGGGAACACAAACAAATAAAACACATTCTTTTTGTAGCAAAGACCAGCTGCTCCCCTTACTGGAGTTTTTGCGTGACTCTTACAGATTTCAGGAACTTGTGGTAAAGTCCAATTTCTACTCACGTTCCAAAATCCAATCACTCCATCCTGTATCCGTCCAAATGTTTACCATGCTGTGACATCCCCAAGGCAAAACCCTGTTGTCCTTCCTAACCAGCTGGGCAGTCAAGGCAAGCCTCATTGCAAAGCTGTCAACGCAAAAGGCAAGAGGTTACATAATTCCAATTAGCAGAAGCCCCACTGACTCTAAACAGCTCCTTGCCACTTCATCATCTCTCCCCTCCAAGGAAATAATCACAATTGCCACCAACATCCTGGAAACAAAAGCTGACAGAATAAACACGGTGCTCTCCAGCAGACCTCAGGATTAAAATGTAATCTCAAAATAAAGTCTAATAACTTTCCCCCTTTCGAACACACTTGGAATAAAATTAGCATATAAATCAAAGCTTAATTAGGACATTGTAACAATGAAAAGCACCGGCTGGTATTAAGGGTTTCAGGCCCAATACGATGCATCAAATAAACACCGTAATTAGAGAACAAAATCAGGGCGGTCTCCTGGTAATCAATCACCCAGCTAGGTTCAAGCCTTTCAACTTGAGGGTCACCTCTGTTTCTGTCTTGTAGACCTTGCCTTCTAGCCAGTCTGCCCCAAGAGATTCATGCATCTTCTCGTCTGTGTCTCTGGCACATCTCTCCAGCTCCTGGCTTTCCAAGGGGCATCCTGACCCCAAGTAGGGGTGAGGAGGCTTGCAGCTTGCTCAGAACAATAACCTATGGGCTTCCAAATTGAAGCATTTATTGTTATTTGAGCTGTACTTGCCCATTAGTTATCCAACCCAGACAAACATCTGTCTGGGACAGAAAGCCAGCAATCCTTAAGAAACCACTTTCTGTTTTCTCTATGCTGGCTTCCTTGCAGTTCCCCCTGCCCCCTTCCAAAGAGAATGCCTGCCTCAGGGACTTGACACAAGCTATTTTCTCCCCCTGGGATGATGTTCTCCCATGGGGCTTTCTCCATCACTTCATTCAGATCTTTCTACTAAAATGTCACTTCATCAGAGAAGTCTTCCTATCTCTCTTATCTAAAATAGCACTTCCTATCACTTTTTAACCCCCTTTATTGGGCAGCTTGAGGGACCCAGAACCCTTCTACCCGATATTAGTTCTGATCCAGCAGCAGAATAAGGAAACAAAAAGGAAGGCAGATGAGAGAACAAAATCTTACCTTTTAATTTCCAGTAGCTGTGATATTTAAAAATGTGGCTTATACCTGTGGGCAAGTGGGCTTCTGGGTGCTGACGTGCTAAACAGCAAGGTGACAGGAGCTGAGGCGGAACAGAAGGGAGGAAGAGAAAGGTCTCACATGCCCCGTTCTCCACCCCAAATCGCCAGAAAAAACTGGCCTCTCCTGCCGGAAGAGAGCGCAGGAGTTCCTGCCACTTGGGAGCATGGGAAGAAGCTTTACTTTCCTACCTAGTTCATATCACCTCCTGGGGGGACATGTCAGTATTTATTTAGTTTCCATCTTCTCACACTAGATGCAGACTTCAGGGGGGCAGAGCTTTGCTTAGCTTACTGCTGCATCATGAACCCCCAGGGCCTAGGACCATGCCTGGAACACGGGAGTCATTCAGTAAACAGTTGTGGAATAAATGAATGGGGGAGTCTTTGCTGGAAGCTTTGAAGAAACATTATATTCTTAGGCTGAAAGGTCCTGGGCTGTGGTTGCCATTAATCCTCTAAACTCAGGAACTATTTCTTTAGGATCAAGATCTTTTTCTTTGAAACATTTCAGTATTCATTATCCATGAGCTCCTAGAATGTCTGCATGATTTCTCAGCTACTTCAGCTTTCTTGACCTCTCAGCCCATCCACTTTAAGCTCCATAATACAGGGCACTATCTACCCCACCCACTGTGTCGCCCCCTGCCCCTGGCAAGCTGTCTTCCCTTTGGTGTCCAGTGAGGGGGGTGGGATCCATGCAGCCTAAAGCTAAGCTTGGGTTTCCAGCTCCCTGGGGCAGAGCCATCTGCTTGCGTTTGTGCTGGGGCATGGGCAGGATCCACTTCCAGCTTCTCCATATCCCCCATGCTGCTCCTCTTCCAAGTGTCTGCAGGCTCCCTGACACTCCCCCCATATCACGGAGCCCTGCCCTGGAGCACAGATCCCTCCCTGAGGCACATCTCTGAGCTCTAGCAGACTCTGGGTCTGCTGAGAGTGGAGGGACCCAAAAGTGACCCAGACTATTCCCAGAGGAGCCCAGCCTACAGGGTAGCCACCTCTTCTGCATTAGACTGACTAATACTGATCACTAAAACTGATGATAGCTCCTGTCCCTGGGTGTCCTCAATGGGCAGAACAAGAAGCCAGGCACATCACATCCATCAACTTACTTAATCCACAATCACTCTATGAAGAAGTTATTACTGCTACCAGACCCATTTCACAGATGAGGATGTTGAGGCTGAGAGAAATAAATTACTTGTTGAAAGTTCTGCAGGTAGTAAACAGGGGTTGAGATTCAAGTCCAGGTCTGCCTAACTTTTTTGGAGAGCTTAAGCTTTCCCTGCCTCTCCTCTCCTCTGCTGGGTCCATCTGCTCCCCACATAATCCTCTTCATGCCAACCCAAAATAAGAGATGAATGAAGAAGAACCCCTGCAAGGTAGCAGGCCCCACAGCCTCCACTCCTTCTCACATAAGATCATTTGCCAAACATGCACTCTCCTCTCTCCACATTGTTCATGCTCTGCATGAAACTCTCTTCCCCAGACTGCAAAATCCTGCTCATCCTTCTAGGCAAAGTTTAAATGTCACCCACCACCTCTGTGCCCACTCTCCTAGGGTCTAGTTTAATCACCCTGCCTTCTCCTCCATGTCAAACACATGCTCCAATCTCAGTGGTTCTCAAAATGTCCTGGAGCAGCAGGACCGGCTTTAGGTCACTTGTCAGGAACATAAATTGGTGAACCTCAGCCCAGAGCCATTGAATCAGGATTCTAACAAATCCTGCAGCTCAGTCTGATGCATCATATGGAAGTTTAAAAACCATACTCTTAGAGCGCCTTGTGCATGTTTGAGCAAGTTACTCATCTGGGAGGCCCCCCATGGCCAAGACTGGGTGGTGTTTATCACACAGTGGATGCTCGACTGGCTTTGATAGTTCTTTCCCAGCAACTGCCAGACAACCCCATGGCTTACTGACACGCATGATGACAGGCAGATGGGGGAAGGGGCAGGTGGAGAGACACATTTGAATTGAGCAGGCCTTCCTAGGTCCTTTGCAGCAGGCCCTCTGCTCCAGTCTCGCGCCTACTACCTGCTAATTGAAAAAATTCCCACAATTTTTCATTTATTTCTTTCACATATTTATTGAGGACCTATCAGAACCCAGACACCACCAAATATGGGAACACAATGGTGAGTAAAACATCAAATCTTTCTCTATCCTCAGAGAGCCTACAGTCCAGTGGGAAAGACACATACTCAGCAAATTGTCAGAGCTAACTTAAAGTGGCATTTACATTCATTAGCCTCTCTAACCTTCAATGTCACCTTAGGAGCGGGTGCTGGTGACCATCCTCTTTCTACAGATGAGGAAACAGATACAGAAAGGTAAAATACTTTACCTAAGTTCATGTGGCAGAGCTGAGATTTGAACCCAGCAAGGGTTCATCCCTGCCTCTTTATCACTACACAGCAGTGTCTTAAAATGATTGCAGAATTAAACTATAAACTTTAATAATCACTGTGAAAAATAGTAGCCGAGAGTGGATGACAGAGAAAATTGAGGCAATCAGTGAGGGGAGAGGATGTGGTCAGAGAAATGTTCTGGAAGAAGGGACATCTGAGCTGGCACCTGAAGAATAAGCAGGCCGATCAGTGAGGAAAGGGCTGGTGTAGATAAGACCTTTCCTCGCAGAGGAACAGCACTTGCAAAAGCCTCAGGCAGGACGCCTAAGAGAAGCCACCAATGGCTGCTGCCATGGCAGTGGAGGAGGCTGAGGATAGCAACAGCCGCGAGGCTGGAGATGAGGGCAGCACTGGATTACCATGACAACAGTCCTTACCCGTGGTCCAGCACAAAGCTTTCCCTTTTCCAAAGAAATGTTGTCAAACCGAGGGTCCCACATGGACAGACAGCTCCTTTGTGTGTGAAAATGTGAGTAAAGTGCAGAAAACCTCATCATTCACCCACTCAAACATTCAGAGATATTTATTGAGTGCCTACCATGTGCCAAGCACTATTGTAGGTGCTGAGGATATAGCCCTGTCGTCCTGGAGCACGTCCAAAGCATGTCTGAGGAGAAAGAACTCTCAGAAAACCAAGATTTGCATTCCTTCATCCGCACCGAGCACAGGCTCCAAGCCAGGCACTGTGTTGGGTACTCGATTGAATGGTCTGGTTTGCATTTTCAAAAGAAATCGAAAGCATATTCCAAAAATCACAACTAGACCTCTTAGTGACCAGAATGGACATCTCTTAACAATTTCAACAGCCACTTATAGCTCACTGGATTTGAAATGTCTCTTCAGAGGCTGGCATAGGATAAATCATCTGGGGCTGCTCTATAAAGTGAACTTTGCTAATAGAATTGTGGGTAATGAAATGAATGTCTACAGACCTGTAATTCATTCCACATAACATTTACACACTCCACTCTGCTGAAATCTTGTTAAATGACTTTAGTCAGCAAAGCTCAGCCTAAAGAGGAGGTAGAGAACTAACGCAGACCGGTTCAAAAAGGCCTTCAGAGAGTATTTTCAAAAGCTGTCTTCATTACTTCTTGGTGTTTTCCTTTTTTTGGTAGAATGAGACAAGTGGTGTCATTGTGCAATTATCACTGAAACGGGAACATCTTGATTTTTCATTGCATATAGGATAAAGACCAAACTCCTTTACTTTGCAAGGCCACGTACAGAAGGCCTCTCCCCCATAACTGATAGCACCTGTCTCTGTCTCCCCTCACTCACTTCTCCAAACCAACCTTGTCTGTGCACCTCAAGGAAGCCAAGTTCATTCTTACCACAAAGCCTTTTTTGTTGCCACTCCATTGCCTCAAATGCCAGAGGAATCTGAGAATCCTCTGATTCTCGCATGGCTGGTTCTGATACTTCATTAACTTCACAACTCAAACATCACTTCCTCAAAGAGGCTTTGCCTGATACCTTTAAGACTCCCCACCTTTAGCAATCACCATTCTCTGAAATTATCTGGCTCTTTAAATTCACTTGGTTTTTCTTTAATCTTCTTCCCCCTTACTGAAATAAAAAGCACCATTTGGAGCAAGGCCCAGGTCTCAACCGCAGTTGAGCTCACTGACCAGGAGACAAAGCCTCAGTCCCTAAGCTGCTGCCTAAAGGAAGTCAGATAACAGAACAACTACCTTGGGTTTCAAATGAGATCTGGGCATTTATTTGTTACATCAGTTTATATATATATATATATATATTTACCTAATTTAATACCTTTTGACTATTTCCTATCAGGTCATTTGCACTTGTCTAATTGATTAGTAGGAATCTTGTATTCTGGATAGAAATCTTCTGTGATACACAATGCAAATATTTGATCATTGGATCTGTCACTCATCATTCAACTTTATGGTGCCTTTTTTTTTATACAGATGTTCAAAATTTTTATCTAGTCAAATCTGTCAGGCTTTTGTATCATATTATGGACTTTGACATAAGCTAAGCAGGGCTTTTTCTATACCAAGATTATAAAAAACACTTTTGCTATTTCTTTCTGGCTCTTCTATTTTCCAGCTACAATGATTCCTATGTATTTCACAGTAGTTTTGTTATAAGAAGTTTCCCCCTTTGGTTGCCTAACTAGGTAGTACTAATACATAGGAAGGTTACTGTTTTTCTGTATATTGCCTTATATACAGCACCTTAAGTAAAAATTCTTAATAGTCAATCTTCTCATATAGTTCAGCCAAGTAGTCATATCATCAAAGTTATAATTGTACCTTTCTCTCCAATATTTGTACCTTTCATTTATTTATCTTATCATATGGCTTTGCTAGGACTCCATACCATCTTGATTAATCCCAGGGCTAGGAGGTATCCTTACTAGTGTGCTCTTGTTCATGTCTTTACTAGCAAGGCCTCTAGAGTTGTTCCATTAAATGTGGTTCTTATGCTCTTTATGTTTTAAAACTTTTCTCCTCTTTAGAACTTACTAAAAGTTTTAATTAGGAAAAGATGCTGAATTTTGCAAAATGCATTTCAGCACTCACACAGACAGTCATATGGTTTTTCTCCTTTAATGTATTAGTAGAAAGAATTCATTAACAGATTCCCTCATGGTGAGCTATATCTGCTTTCCTGGAACAAAACCTTACTCCTCATGGTATGGTGTCCTTTTAACGCTCTTCTAGATTTGATTTACTAATATTTTATACAGAATATTTTGCAACTGAATTTATGATAATATGTAGCCATTTGGGGCTGGTGCTCTTGAGTGCTGGAAAATTATAGATCCTTGTTAATTAGGTGGTTTATTGAAAAAAATATATGGCAGGAAATAGAATTTGTAGGCGTATCAAAGGCTGATGGGAGAGCCCTCTGCCAGGCCAATCTACCCACTCACTTCAGAGGTGCCCTAGAACTAGAAAAGAAAACTAGAACATGTGGGAGAACAAAGGCTTGGTGAATTTAATTTTGAAGGTGCTGAAAGAGGTGTTCAATTATTTTAGTAAAAGATGATAGAGGCTAAAGTAACAAAAGACACCCAGACCTTACCCAAATATCTCAGTGGGATGTCTTTGGCTGAGAATGCACAAAAAAAAGAACTCACAGAGGAAGCCGTTGTGGGCATTTTTCCTTTGAGATTTTATAAGCGAAAGGAATTTCATCTTGAAATTTAATTTTTCAGTGGGATCATAATAATGGTAGAGAGTGTTTCATGTTTTATCTGGGTTCATTATGTATGTATGTGTATGTGTGTGTGTGTGTGTGTGTACAGGTGGAACTAGAGTACACAACAGGGCTGGGCATAATTTGAGATGGAAAAGACTGTAAGAGCAAATTTTGGATAATGTACAATTCCGTGGGGTGTTCCTAAGATAGTGACTAGAGTTGAGAAATGTTTTCCTATGACCTCTTTCAGAGGCTGCACTGACTACCCTTTCCCAAGAGGGCAGAACGAAGAGCAGCAGATTTCAAGTGAGAAGCTTCACAAGGAGGGAGCAGAGCCCCTCTGACGGGGACAGCCCCACACAAGGAGACCTTGGGTTTGGCTGCTGGGACCCATGGATTAAGACAGAATAAAAAGAAGGGGATGTAGAACAAGGAGACTCTTCAGCCCCCTGTTCCCAAGTGTCCAAACTCTGCCACTACCAAAACGTCTACGAGCTGGTAATCTGATAGATCAGAGCCCAGAATTTTCAGTGGAAATGTTTTTGGTAAAGTTATTTTCCTTTAAAGGTCAACAGTTATTTAGAGTGCTCTCTTCTCACCTCTAGTCAAGGCTTGCTGTCTTCAGGAAAATCTGATCATAGCTTCTTTTTCTCTATATTCTCGGCACTTGCAAAAAAAGTTACGTGACCTGTCTGAAAAGGGAGAATCCCACCTTCCAGCACAACTGAGCTTGCTATTCTCAAGATTTAGATTTTAACTGGAGAGAGCAGTGGAAAAACTCCACGTCTGAATCTAAGCCAGACCCTACAGCTTTTGCCAGAGGCCCTGGCTTGTGCCAAGCACATGTACAAGTATTAATGTGGTCATGCTTTGATTCCCATTCTTCTGTTTTGGAGTAGCACATGTGTTCTCAATTGCATGTGAAGGGGTCAGGGTCTAGCCTTTGCCCAGTTTTCTTTTTCTAATCATTACAAAGGACCAAACAACAAAACTGGAGTAAGGATTGGAACCCAGGCCTGTCTTCCTCTGGATCACACTTCTGCACCTGACCATAGTCACGCTTTGTTGGTTTAATCGCTCACCAGTTTCACCCTCATCTTCCTCTTTGTTGGGTATCTTGGGGGCTTATGCTATTTTTTTTTAAAGTTGACTGAAAAGCTTCCTTAAGGAGTTATTTTTTAAAGGTTATATGGGTAGCATACTTGCTGAGTCTGTCTTAAATATTTTTTCCTTTTGCTTTCACATACTTTAAATGTTTATAGAATTATAGGGTCTCTATCTCTTCCCTCTTTAACCCTATAAATATTTCCCCTTTGTACTCTAGCACTTAGTATTGTAGATTAGAAATTCAACACCAGCATGTCCCTCTTTCCTTTGTGACTGGTTTCTTTTTTTCTGTTTAAAAGATTGTAGAGCAGCGGTTCTTAACCTGTGGGTCGTGACCCACAGGAACTGTATTAAAAGATTGCGGCATTAGGAAGGTTGAGAACCACTGTTGTAGAGCCAGGTCCAGTGGCACCTATTATCTCAGCTGCTCAGGAGGCTGAGGTGGGAGGATTGCTTAAAGCCAGGAGTTTAAAACCATACAGGGCAACAGGGAGTGCCCATCCCTAAAAATGTTATTTTAAATTCTCCATGTGTGGTGGTGCATGGCTGAAGTCCAAGTTACTTGGGAGACTCAGGCAAGAGGATCTCTTGAGCCCAGGACTTTGAGGCTGCAGTGAGTTATCATCATAGCCTGGACAACAGTGAGACCCTGTCTCTAAAAAAATTTTTTTCTTAATATTGTAGGATTTCTTTTCTTGGTTAGAATTCCAAAATTTCAGATGTATATTGGTTTGTGTCTTGATCTAATTGTGCCTTTGTAATCTAATTTTACATATTTCTTCTGTTAGGGGGAAATCCTTTTTATAGTTCCTCGTTTATTGTTTATTCATTCTGTTCTCTATTTCAGTATTTGCATTTTATGTCTGTGGGACCTGCAGCTCTGTTTTATGTTTTTTAACATTTACCCTCATAATGTCTATCTCTGTCTTTTTGCTCTGCATTCTGGAAATTTCTCCAAGCCATCTTGTAATTCACTAATCCTATTTTCAACTATATGTCCCTTCTAATAGTTGGTCTCTATCGGTTTCTTTTATTTTGCTCTTAGAACTCTTTTCTGTTGCCTCAGTATATCTATTTTATATTAGCTCTCTCTTAATTCATCAATTTAATATCTTTTAAAATGCTTCTGATGGCTCAGTGCCCGTAGTTCAGTGAGTAGGGCTCCAGCCACATACAACAAAGGTGGCAGGTTTGGGCCTGCTAAACAACAATGACAACTGCCATGAAAAAATGGTCAGGCATTGTAGTAGATGCCTGTGGTTGCAGCTACTCAAGAGGCTGAGGGAAGAGAATTGCTTGAGCCCAAGAGTTTGAGGTTGCTGTGAGCTATGACGCCACAATTTTCTAGTGAGGGTGACATGGTGAGATTCTGTCTCATAAAATAAAATGCTTCTGAAAATATTTGTTAGACATTTCAGTCTTTGCTTATTTCCTGCATTAACCCTGTTTCGGTCAGAAATACTTGCTCTGAATTCTCAGCCTGGTCACCTTACATGGTAATTCCCAAAGAAGACCCAGCTGGGCAAGTCTGCAGACAAGACATGGATCTCATCTACAGACTGCTACCTGAGCTCCTCTCCAAAGCCAGGTGAGATGAGTGAAAAGAAACGGGGCTTGTGGGGGGCCCTCTTCAGGTCTACAGGCTGAAGGCAGGCTGGTAGAGGGATGGCCCTCTCCAGCCCACAAGTGGCATGGGCATCTGCCACACCTGAGCAAGCACAGTGCTCACATCCTGTGCAGCCCAGGGGTGAAGGCTGTGGTCAGATTCTCGTTGTGAGGCTGGGATAGCCCCCTATCAGTTTGAGTCCTCTCTCCCCCTTGCTCTCTACCTCCCACACCTAAGGCTCACTAAAGCTCACACCTTGCTCTCTACCTCCCACACCTAAAGCTCACCCTGAATTTCACAGTCACCCCAAAACACATCTGTGGTGAGCCACACTGAACAACCCATCCAATGGGATCTTGTGAGTGAGTGACAGGCTTGGGCAGGGAGCAGGACGACCTCAGGGCCTGGACAGCTGGCTGCGCCCCCACTAGACTGAGCCTTTAGAGGGCACAGGCAGCGTCTTGTGCCCTTTCCATTTCTAGCACCAAGCACAGTGCCGGCACACGGTGCCTGCTCGATGAAGGACAACAGGAGGAAACACACACATTTCCAAACCTCCAGACTCCTGTTTCAAATTCCATACTGTTGGGCAGGTCCTTCTCACCCCCCTGTAACTCATTCCCATGCTCTTGTTTAACTATCTTTGGTACAGATTTCAAGGCTTGGCTCAAATATCACCTTAAAGGAAAACTCTGCCCTTCCCGGTGCCTCCAGATCTCATCACAGCACTTACTACATTCCGTACATCTGTGGTAGGCTCCAAACATGTGTGTAAAGGCACAAGTAAATGAATCCCCCACTAGACTCTGAGCCTAAGGTGAGATCTCATAGAGAATCTGATGTGGTTCATAGATTGCCGCACAGACAAGGACAAGGGAGGGCAGACCTACAGAACCACATTTTGGAGAGTCCTGAACGCACAGCTAAGAAGTCTAATCCTGGGTGCAGGTGAGGAGTCAGTGCCACTCACACAAGTCCTATTTGGGGGCTGTATTGGGAGAAGGGGGTAGTTCTAGGTCTGAGGCTCAAGGTCAGGAGTCACCGGATATCTGAGCTTTTAGCCAGAGTATGTGCCACATAACCCAGGGCCAGTTCAGAAGCTCGATGGCTGACCTGGCTGGGACATTGGCTCCTTCTCTCCTTATATCACTCACAGTCACAGCCCAGCAGCACAGCCTCAGGCCAAGTCTGCTTGTGCCTCTGGGACTGAGAAAAACTGAGCTATGCACCTCGCAAAAGAAAGCCATGTGCAAGGAAGTGACTCTTTCACACTCTCACACTCTTTCTGGAGCAGACGCAACACCCAGTCAGATCAGCAGGGCTAGGAAGCTGCTCCCTAGTTTGTATTTAAGGTCAGCACACAGTGATTCACAGAGCAGCTTTGAAATGCCAGGCATCATGCTGCTTGTAGTCAGAACGATGAACATTTAAGGCATAGTTCTTGACCTCAAGGAGTTTGCAGAATCTCTGCAAGAATAAAACCACAACAATAGCTCCAATAATACAATGTCACCATGCAGTTAGTGACATTAGTACTTCCATGCACAGTCCATGCACACTGATGTTATTTAGCCGGTAAAATAGCTAAGACAGTCACCAGGACTTTACAATTCAGTGTCTCTGTCTGTAACATGACTATCAAAATGCTAGTTCAACTGATATTGGAATCAAAAATTAAATGAAGCATCAAGTTGCTAAGTGCCCTAAGGATCAAGAGAGGTACTCTGATAAAATCTGAAATCAGCAAAAAACGATTTTATTAAAAAATAAAAATAAGTGAAAGCCCTATCAGACCTTCTAAATTAAGATAAATTATAGGCCAAGGGACAGAGAAGGTAAACAGTCGTTAGAAAGAAGATGCCTGCATGAGACCCATGTCATGGTTGGACCAGAAGGCACTCACGGGAGGAAATTCCGCCCACTTACGTACTACATGAACAGAGGCTCAGGGGCCCAGGGAAGAGCAGGTGAGAGCAAATGCCAGAACAACCTGCATAAACCAGGCAAGGCCACAGAGACCCGAAGCCTTCAGAGGCTTCTGGCAGCCCCGATTCAGCAGAACTCTGCTCTGATCAGCCTGGGGAGATTGTTCCAGGAGCTGAGGACTTCAAGGTCAGATCCAGCTGGGCCTGGTGGGGACAGCTGGATGCCTGGAGGCCTGCAGCTTTAGACCAGCTCTGTGACCTTAGGTAAGCCTCTGCCTATCTGGTAACCTGAAGATTATAGATTTGTTCCTCAGGAAAAAGAACGCAGACATATTTGGCATAAAATATTTCTAGACCATCCACTCTCCTCCATAGGACCCCAAGTAATAACCACTGGGATAAGAGATCTCTAATGATCATTTTAAGACAAGGTAAGTTGACATTCAATTTGTAGAAGACCTTCATCTGGGGTTTAGTCTCAAACAACAGGAGGCTATAGAAAGTAATAGCCCAGGAAAGATGGACTTCACTGATCCAAGTTCTGTGTTACTCAGGATGAAACAAGCCTAATTTACAACTTACAGCAGACATGTGGATGCCCATTTGCTATGGAAAGTGGAAGGTTTCTTTGCTATTGATCTGAAGTGATGCAATGGATCTGAATTCCTGGGAGAAGGATCTTGCTGCACCCACAACAGCAGTGAATATCTTTATCTCATAGGACTCAGCTGCAAATACATGCCGCACGCCTTTTAGATGCAAGATGCTTCTTGGTCCTCTGGGCAGCTTGTGGATTCATATGCTTACTTGTATGTCCTGTGCAGGAGACATCTGTCACTAACTCAGTCTGAGCTGCCAGTTGGCTGCAAGGGCTGGAACAGAAATCCCAGACCCCACTGACATTGTGAATTAGGTCTGCCATCTCCTGCCTAAGCACTAGGTCAGAAATAAGATCTTGTCTTAGTGGAAACTCATCCCTTCTTCAGTCTTGTGATGGAAGGGGGTCTGTGAATTGCAATAATGGACTGCAATAAAATTTCCATGTGTGTTGTGGAGGAGGTCTCCATACCTAGCTCGTACCCTGCACACTAGAAACACCCAAGGAGCTCTTACAGTATATTGATGCTGGTTTTCACTTGGCAGGGGGGGGTCAAAATCTCCCCAGGTGATTCTAATATGCACCCATGCTGAGAACTATTGTCCTAGGCAACCCAAACATTTAATACAGCAGCTACATGGGGCGGTGCCTGTGGCTCAGTGGGTAGGGTGCAGACCCCACATACCAAGGGTGGCGGGTTCGAACCTGTCCCAGCCAAACTACAACAAAAAATAGCTAGGCGTTGTGGCTGGCACCTGTAGTCCCAGCTACTCAGGAGGCTGAGGCAAGAGAATCGCCTAAGCCCAGGAGTTGGAGGTCACTGTGAGCTGTGACGCCACAGCACTCTACCAAGGGTGACATGGTAAGACTCTGCCTCTAAAAAAAAAAAAAAAAAAAATCAGCTACATGGCTCTAAAAGAACCCTGAAGCAAAGCAGTCAGTGGTAATTGGCACAAGGCATGTGCAGTGCCCAAGTAAAAGTGAGGGAAGGGGAGAGCAGAGAGAGAA
>CAUYON010183054.1:0-40130 GCA_963573935.1 Arctocebus calabarensis | reverse complement strand
AGCACTCTACTGAGGGTGACATAATGAGACTCTGTCTCAAAAAAAAAAAAAAGTACTAATTCTTTTTTTTTGTTGTTATTATAATTTTGATTTTTTTTTTTTTTTTGAGACAGAGCCTCAAGCTGTCACCCTGGATAGAGTGCCATGGCATCACAGCTCACAGCAACCTCCAATTCCTGGGCTCAAGCGAGTCTCCTGCCTCCGCCTCCCAAGTAGCTGAGACTACAAGCGCCTGCCACAACACCCGGCCATTTTTTGGTTGCAGCCATCATTGTTGTTTGGCAGGCCCAGGCTGGATTCGAACCCGCCAGCTCGGGTGTACATGGCTGGTGCCTTAGCTCGTTGAGCCACAGGCGCCAAGCCTTGATTTTTTTTTTTTTTTTTAAGGGAGACTCTCATTCTGTTGTCGAGGCTAGAGTGCTGTGGCATCACAGCTCACAGCAACCTCTAATTCCTGGGCTCAAGTGAATCTCCTGCCTCTGCCTCCCAAGTATCTGGGACTATAGGCACCCGCCACAACGCGAGGCCATTTTTTGGTTGCAGCCATCATTGTTGTTTGGTGGGCCCGGGCTGGATTCGAATCCACCAGCTCAGGTGTATGTGGCTGGTGCCTTAGCCCAGCCACAGGCATCGAGCCTCATCTTTAATTCTTATGATTCATTATTCAAATACTATTTGTTTAAGAGAAACAGAGAATAGAATGGGTTTAAGCTATTCTCAGAAAGTAAGAAAAGGAAAATAAAATATGGAAGTCTTTTGCACTTCTGCGTAAGATTTAGACTCTTGACATTTAAAGCGGAAAAACACAATTTAAAGAATGACAGAAAGGTATGATAATCACTTGGTGAAGAGGCAGAAGATTCCTCCTTGACACCTAAGATGGTAATAATTTTGGGCAGCACCTACCCTGGCCATGTTAATAATTAAGGCTAATTGTGCAATTGGTAATAAACAGGAAATGGGATGAAATCTCCAAAGAGACCACCCCAGTTGACTGTTTTTTTTGAGACACAGAGGCTCATTTTGTTGCCCCCTGAAGACTAGCTGCAGTGGCCTCAGACCTTGCAGCAACCTCAAACTCCTGGGCTCAAGTGATCCTCGCCTCAGCCTCCCAAGTGGCTGGGAATACAGGTGCCTGCCACACACCTGGCTGTGCTTTAGAGATGAGGTCTCGCTCTGGCTCTGGCTCAGTCTGGTCTTGAAATCATGAGCTCAGGCAATCCACCCACCTCAGCCTCTCGGAGCACTAGGATTACAGGCATGAGCCACCACACCCGGCCTCCAGTGAACATTTTTTGTTTTTTTTGAGACAGAGTCTCACCTTATCGCCCTCAGTAGAGTGTTGTGGCATCACAGCTCACAGCAACCTCAAAGTCTTGGGCTTAAGCAATTTTCTTGCCTCAGCCTCCCAAGTAGTTAGGACTATAGGCACTTACCACAACTCCCGGCTGTTTTGTTGTTGTTGTTGTTGTAGTTGTCATTGTTGTTTGGCAGGCCTGGGCTGGGTTCGGAACCACCAACACTGGTGGATGTGGCTGGCGCCCTAGCCACTGAGCTACAGGCACCCAGCCCTCAAGTGAACTTTTAGTGATCATTACAAACTAAGAAAGGAGAACCGTACTTTCAGACACCACATTGTCTGGTGTATGGTAGATGCTGCACAAAGAGCTCCACCTTGAAGTAGGGCCAGCGGTGTATTGATTGCTTAGAACTTGGCACTTCTAAGTCCCCCTTCTGAAGCCCTTCTCTACATTTGATAATTTGTAAATAATTTTACAAGCCATAACTTATTTCTAAGTTACTTGAAACGTTGAGTTGAAATGAATTGAAAGGGAACCAGACCTGCCATTGGAAACAAAGGGGATGGAACTTTCCCAAATGCTGGAGGAACCAGCAGACCCCCCCGGATGTGAAAGAGAAGGTCTTGGACCTGCCTGCATCTCCTCTGCCCTTTGGTGTCGGGTATGTATGTGCCTGTGGGTAGCAGAGGATGTGGCTGGGGTGTTTTTAAGGTGGAACTAGAGTTTGCCCTCAAGTCTTTCAAAGATCAGACAGTTTTACTTACCAGGGAAAGGAGCTATTAACACCCCAAGCAGCTGCTATTTTTGAGGCAGGAAAGTGATGTTGAAGAGCTTTGTACAGCTGTCCTGCAGAATTCTGAGCACCCATTGGATAAAACCTGTCAGCGTGACCCCGTTTCTTGTGCAGATGCAGCCTTTGGCTGTACCCCCTTTCCCTTTTAGCCCTCCCTCTTCGTCAGTTTTGCTTTTGTTTCCTGTTCAAAATGTTCCAGATTTAGCAGCTTAGGAATGATGTGCATGTGTGTGTGTGTGTGTTCTAAGGGTATTCACTTGTGTGCTTGAACTCAGGCTCCTGTTCTTCCAGGAGCTGTATTAAAAAAAAAAAAATTCTGACCCAAGACTCTGGAAATTTGCCCTATGGGGGGAAAAGAAGAGAAATTCTTATTCGTTTTCTTATTTGGTTGTAAAAGTGGTAAGCCATGAAATTGGAACAGATGGCTTAAAAATAGCTGGACTTACCTCCCTTAGTTGAATTTTGCTGACAGTTTCTTTAAAATCTTTATAAGCTCCCACGTTCAACAGTTCTTTCAGGACCATGAAGGCCTGTGGGTAAAGGCCCCAGCATAACAAGCCCTCATCCAGCTTTGTAACAGGAAACAGGCCATTAACTAATTCAGGATCCGTGATCTAGCCCAGGAAGCTTATTTTATATATTTGTAATAAATAGATTGTAAAGTGAATATGTGACCTGGTCCCTTGCCGGTCTTGAAGTTAAGACAGTATAGTTAACCGTCTTGGGCTGTAGCTGAGAGGATAATTGTAGTAGCTGCCTTCGCGTTGATATGTAGACTTCAGAGCATGTTTTAATAGGAGAGTTTGCTTCTGAGAATAACAAGCAAATGAGTATCCCGACACATAGGACATCAGATCGACAGCAAAATAACTTAAGTGTAGGTATCCTAGTCACTTTTTGTCTGCAGATATTAAGCAGTTTGAATAGCTGGGAAAAATTGTTATATCATTATCTGTGGGTAGTGTGCTGATAGTTTATTATAGGGCAGAGTTACTAGAAGAGAAAAGACTGTATCATTATTCATATTAAAAAATGCTGTGACAATTGACTACTTCAGACGAGAGTTGTTTCCATAAATCATCCGAAATCCCTGTACTCAGAGGATTTGGGGAAGATTGTCTTTTCACAGGCAAAGTTATTTCAGTTTTTTCATGGGAGAAACTTTAGAAACGAAGAGGAATTTATCCAAACCAGAAGGCCATTTTCTACGCTCACATCATGAGATAGGAAAGGTGGGGAAGAACATACCCCATTCAAGGAGGCCTTGAACTTGCCCTTCCCCAGCCTGAGGCCTCAGATCTCTGTCTGGTTAACTAAGCATGTGACTGGTGTACGTGTTCTATAGACCGAACACATTAAAACTGGATTTCTCTTTATGTGTAGGGTATTAAAAGGGTCTCATACTCACAGTGGTTGAGAACAGTGCTTTATGGTAGGGTATTAGAAATAAGGTACTATGCTTTATGGTACTGTGCTTTATGGTAGGGTATTTTAAAAATAATGCTTTAGTTTTCTCTTGCTCTCTTTTTGTCTTTTAATTTGGCTCTTTTCTTACTTAAGGAATTTAAGTTCAAAAATCTTAACCATGTGACATTTTAACCCAGCTCAGATTAGCACACAACAAAATTACAGCCACGGATTGGTCCCACATAGTTCAGTACAACTTTCAGTCTAAGGGCCTTGCAACTTTCAAAGCTTTGTGTTACTCCAAACTCTGGGTGCTATATAACTATTCATTAGACTTGACTGTTCAAGAGATTTTTAAAATAAGCATAATGCAGTGTACTTTGAAACTCCTAACAGTGGTTCTTTGATCAATTTGTGCTGGTTGTATGACAAATCATTTTAGTTACTTAAAGATTCCTCAAATTTGTGCCTCCTATTTAATTATCTAATTAAATCTATTCTGTCTTTCCCTTCCTGCATTTCAGGTCTTCTTTTTTCTGTATTGTTTCTTTTCAATATATATTTACTATCTTTTATTTTTAATGCTTAGGTTTCTGGAAGAATAAATGGACTTAGGCATTGTTTTGGCTCCACATGACCCAAAGAAATTATCATAGTAGAAAAGGTTACTTTCTTAGATGAGCTTTTACTTACCCCAGAGGCATTTAGAAAGATGAAATAATGGTAAGATCTTAAAAAGTAAGATTTAACTAGCAAGACTATTGACTCAATCAGAAAATAGAAAGAGATCTCTTTTAGTTGTCCTTGATTGGTAATAGCTATTCCTGGGTGATTGTAATATCCTTTGGAATTCTCCATCCTTCCTTCTTTTATATTTAATTGTACGTAGCTATCTTCCTGTAGAAGCAATTTCAATGGATTTATTGAGGACTAGATAGAAGAACAAGCGTATACCCTCGTTTTGAGCTCAAAGGACTCACTTTATACATCAAGCTCTTCCCTCTGCTAAGAAGCCTTCGAGCCCAATCCCTGAACCAGGGAGATGCTGACAAGGGATCCTTGCCCTGGTCCTTCTTGTCAGAAGTTGGGAAAGAGTATCAGACCCATTAATGATACTTCCAGCGTCTCCTTGATGAAGGCAAATTTCTTTCTTCATCCATCCATTTTTGCTAGACTTTTAATAAATAGGGCAAGGCATGATATATTTTTAATATATCATATTTTGATAATTATTTGAGAGTTTAGTACTTGTCCCCTTGAGAGAATTAGAAGATCTCACATGGGTTTGGGGTAAGAGCAGGGTTAGGAAACATTCCTAGAAAAAGTAACGGGGTGACAGTGTCCCTGTATCTGAATCTATAACACCTGCCCAAACGCAAGTGATTGTAAGTGTTTTGGAAGGGTGGTTATCAGTGCTGTTCTATAAATAAAAGAATAATAGTAGCATAGAGAGACGAGGAATTATTGTGGTCAAGGTGGCTGCTGAAATGTATTTTCCTATTTAACCTCTGCCCCTCTACAATGATGTCTTTAATCTTTCTCTTCTTTTCTCCTTCCTCATTCTTACACATTTTGTAGCTGGATCCTGTAACCTATATTGGTTATTCTAATACAGTGTTGAACACCTTCACCTTGGCATTCCTGGTGGCTTGTTCCCAGCATTCCCAGCTCCGTGCTGACCAGTTGACTGTTTGAGTGGTTGAGCGTCTCTGTGTCCCGCCAGCCAGTATTCAATGCCCTCTATGTTTCTAGTGGCTCTCTCCATCATTTCTTTTTAAATTCATTTAATCTGGTTTTCCTCAGGGTTTTTGTGTCATGTCACCATCTGGAATTATCTATCCATCTATGTAGTGTTTGTGTTGGTGTTGGACTAGACAACTGTAAATAGGAAATTGATTTCCCGAGAAGGAATTCATGTCATCGTCGCTGTGGGAACAGTGACCATATCACTGCTTTATTAAGATTTTAAGGATTTGCAAAACACCAGTCATCCTTACGCTGACATTTCCTTTCTGATGTGAAGATTGCACAAGTTATGAAGAATGGATCTTCTGAGCAGAATTCCACTTAATCTAAAATGTTGTGTAATAAACATGGTGAGTGAATATAGGTGTATATGACTGTGAGTAGTAATTTTAACATTTAATTCTAAATACTTAAGAATGAACAGATGATGGAACATCCCTCAGTGTGTCATCTGTCAGTCGATCATATCCTACTTTGTGTTGCTTTTCATCTTCTCTCTCTCTCTTTTCTTTTTTTTTTGGAGGGGCTGGGTTTGAACCCGCCACCTCCGGCATATGTGGCGGGCGCCCTACTCCTTTGAGCCACAGGCGCCGCTCTTCTCTCTGTCTTTTTTGTTCATCTTGACTTCCTTTATTGGTCATATTTGCAGAGTCTCCATGCCGGGGACCTGCATTTGACATCAGCTTTTAGGATGAAAGAACTTGACATGTATGAACTGTTCCTGGGTTCCAGGCATCGTGCTAGGGAGCAGGGCTCGGAGAAGTGCAATGTGTAGCTATCGTCGCCCCATTTCACAGACTTGGAAAGTCAGCTGCAGAGCACTTAAGCAATTTACCTACAGGCACGTAGTTGTGTTTGCGCTGTTGACCAGTCCCCTTCATCCCCACAGTCTTGTTTTGACTCTACCTTATGCTTTCTAGGTGGCATTTGGTTGATTTCAGCTAATGTAAGATAGAAATGAGAAATAATAGAAACCAGAGTAATGTGACATTTTCTTCCTCTCGTGACAAGGTGAGGGACATTAACACTAATGCTTGTATTTGCTCCAGGTGTGAATCTGGAATGCCTTGACACTCAAATTCTGACCTAAGCCTTGCTTTCTTATTGCACATGTTGGGCGGCGCCTGCCAAACTGCAACAAGCAATAGGCGTTATGGCGGGTGCCTGATTGCACACACTTCAGGAGAATGGCGGCGTTATGGCGGGTGCCTGATTGCACACACTTCAGGAGAATGGCACTTCCTGTGTAGGCGCCCACTTAGGATGAACAGAGCACCAATGGTTCTTTATAGTGTGAGTGAAATGCGTATTGAAATGGTTAATTTGTAGAAACCAATCTTGGGTTGTTTTTAGGACATTAAAGTCATCTCTGCCCCTTGCCCTGTAGTTCAAACTATATATTTAGAGGGAGCTTAACTAGTAATTCAGAATGACCACAGTGGATATGATACACTCACTGTGGGTGAATCCAGGTTGCTACGACAACAAAAATATTTTCATTTTCCCCTCTTTTAGAGTATGAACCATGAAGCTTGAATATTGCTTAAGTGTACGTCTCATATTTGTCTTTCTGACTTCATGTGACAAAGATAGAGACGGGAAGGAGATGCCACTTTGCTGCTTCTGAGTTATGCCACAGAGTCTTCATTTTCACGTTCCGCTCCTCCTAGGAGAGGTCGTGGAACTCAGCATTCCTGCCACTAGCCTATGTGGACATTTTCTTTTTTTTCTGAGACAGAGTCTCATTTTGTCACCCTCAGTAGAGTGCCTTGGCGTCACAGCTCACAGCATCCTCAAACTCTTGGGCTCAAGTGAGTCTCTTGCCTCAGCCTCCCCTATAGCTGGGACCACAGGTGCCCTCCACAACGCCCTGCTATTTTTAGAGAAGGGGTCTTGCTCTTGCTCAGGCTGGTCTCGAACTCATGAACTCAGGCAATACCTCTCACCTCAGCCTCCTGAAGTGCTAGGATTACAAGCATGAGCCATTGGGTCCAGCCTTGATATCTTTTTTTAACAGCCATCATGGTAAGAAATCAGACATCTTTTCTTACCATTATCATTCAAAGATTAACATGTATTGACTTCAACTTGGATTTGAAATCTAGATCTCCCTCTGTAAACAGGCTTCCGAGTCAGGCGTATGTTCTCTCTTCCCTCTGTTAGTTTGTAAGGACTTAATTCTGTGAATATTCTGTAGGGGGCTTTCTTGTACTCAGTAAAGAAAAAAAAACAAAACAAAACAGAATGAACAAAATAATTGCTAAGCCAAACGTCTAACAATCACCTCAGGTTGCCTGGAGTTGTTATGATGAGGTGTCTTCTTTGGGATGCACTGTGTGAGTTAAAAGGACTGCTAAATAGTCAGCTGTGAATAGTTTCATTGTTTTTAAGTTGTCTGGGTGCTGAAACTCTATATTTATCTGAAAGAAAACTCATTGCTTTCTGCTTGACTAGGCGAACAATGAAGGTTGGTGAGGAGATAAAAAGAAACAACCAGTTTACAATTACTCACACTTTCGTATTAAAGATAAATCACAACTACAGCCCAGGCTGAAAGAGGGGAGGGGGAGGGGAGGGGAAGGGGGCGGTTTGCTGGAGGGAGGGTAAATGGTGGGACTATACCTATAGTGCATATTGCTAGGGTGCATGTCTAATCTATTAAGTGTGGAGTATAAATGTCTTAACACAATAATTAAGTAAAGGAGGTATAAGATATATTAACTAGTTCGAGAGAAGTATTCCTAATTGTATATAAAATCAGCACGTTGTACCCCATAAATGCATTAATGTATAAATGATCTATGTGTATGACTTCATAAAAAATATGTTTAAAAGTTAAAAAAAGTAAATAAAAGAGAAATATGGAAAAAAAAAATAAAAACAAACAACCCAGACCCCACCGCCTCGGACATATGTAAATCCTCTCCCTCTGCCACGCCACCGTCTCTTTCGTTTCCGCCTGCCTTTACTGTCCAGGCTGCCCGAGAGTCAGGCACTGTGTCTGGGGCCCATGGAAAGTGGTGGAAGGGGCCATCCTCTTTTCCTCTCTTCTTAGAGCTTCCTCCTCTAAGAGACAGATGAGTAAGCAAGAAATTACAGGATGGCATAGATGTCCTAGGGGAGGGAAAGGGGTGCCAGGAGCTCAGGGCTGGGGACGACTCCGGGGTGTCTGGGGTGGATAGCGGGGGTGTGGGGACCAGGGAATGACTGTGGCCGGGTGCCTTGGGCAATTTCCTGCTGCTGTGACCAAAACCACCACAAAGTAAGCAGCCTGTAAACAAGAGAAATTTATTTCTCACAGTTCTGGAGGCTGGGAAATCCAAGGTCAAGGCAGCTGCAGATTCAGGGTCTGGTGTGGGCCCATTTGCTGGTTCATGGACGGCACCTTCTCCCAGCCCTCCCATGGTGGAAGGGGACAGAAGTCTCTGGGGCCCCTTTCACAGACGCCACCCTCCTGAACTAAGCACCTCCTCAAGGCCTGGCTGGTTACTGCCCCCACCCTGAGGTTTGGATTTCGGTGCATGAGTTTTGGGGGCATTCAGACTGCAGCATCGGGGAGCACAGGAGGCCCCAGGCTGCTTTTCTCCTTCCCTCCTTTCTTCCTCTGCCTTTTCCTCCATCATTTCTTCCTGGTTTTTGAGCTTCACTTTAGCATCTGTCCTGACAGAAATTATGCTTTCAATAACCACTTTTTATTATAGAACATAAGATATGATATTATATTTTGCTCTAAGACTTTAACTTGGAAAGAGATTTATCTCAGGTTCTAAATCCTTCTTGTAAAGGAATACTGACTAGTGTTCCATTAAGAAAAAGGGATAATAAATAGGCTACATTTCTTTGCAGAATTCATCAGAGCAGTTCTCTGAGAAATTCATGCTGCTTACTCCATCTGTAGTTGAGAACCTGGCCTCACGATGAGAAAGTGTGTCTGAACACTCCGAAACGTGTATTTTCTCTTCAGCATGGGCAGGAGCTGAAGACCTGTCTTCAAGTCCAAAATGGTATTTATTCCATGTTCGACACGTACAAATCCTCCTTGATAAAATGTCATTAGGGAGGCATGCTGAGCTGTGTGGCTGCAGCTCAGAGGTACTTTTCAGCTTTTATCACTGTCTGTGTCAGAAAATTAAGTGTAATCTAGGGTGCTGTCATTCCTTTTATTAACTCTAGTGGGTATACTTTATATTAGAGAATTCAGTGCAACATTTTGCCTTAGAGAAATACACGTCCTTTTCCACTCTAGCAGCCTCAGCCTTCTCGGTCCAGAATGTGGCTGAAAAAAGCCTTTTTTCCCATCCTCTAGTTGGAAACGTTTTCTTCTCAGGGGGAGCTTTATTGTTCTCAGTGACTCCCTGCACTCCTAGCTGTGTTTTGCGGAGTGCACCTGCTGCCTGTGAGGGTGGTGACTGGTTGCCGGAGGGTTTATGGAAAGGCCCTGTGAAAATGTGGGACTGTTTCTTGGGTGCCTTCCTCTGCTAACACCTGGTAATGTTCATTCTCTGTGATTCCTGCTCTGTAATTCTCAGTCGGCTCAGCACAGCACCCGTGGAGTGACATTCTGTGAGCAAATGGCCCATTAGCATGTGTCGGTGTGCTGCGCTGGGTGGATATAAATCTTCTGGAAGAACTTCAGACGCTGCCACCGCTCCAGTCTGGTGTGGAAAGGCATGAACAGCCCTGTGCCCGACACCACCTCGCCGGTCACCATAGCCCCCTCAATTCCCATCCTGCCAACGGTTGCACCAGTTCATTTACTGGGGAAGAAACCTACTTGGGGTTTTTGAGGTTATCATATTATTGTATGGACCTATACGCCTCAAAGATGGAAACAGGGAAGAGATTGCTGATGGTGGGAGAACAGTCCTTGTTCTTAAAGAATTTCTAAGTGAACGTTGAATACTCCAATCAGAAACCTAATTAGTTAATTAGTTTTAACTGCATTACCTTGAGCTTAAGAAGAGAATGATGGGTATGTGTTGACTGGGGACAAGGGGAGGGAGGCAGAAGCTGGAAGTCCCTGGGGCAGCCTGAAGGAGCACAGAGTTTAGCGAAGGGCTTTTGGGCCAAGAGTGGCAGCTTGGGAGCTACAGGGTTTGCAAGTATGGAAAAAAAAAGCAGCGATGATGGGAAATAATCCCTAGGACGTAGATCTGCCAATTAGACCTCTCACCTGCTGTCTGTTTTTTAAGTTGCTGAAAAAACAACTTGGTTTTGCCTAGAAATACGCTAAAGGAAAGTAGATCTTTAATTCTGACAGCTGTCATCAGAAGCTATTGGTTTACATTATTTATTTGCAGAGAATCTTTTTTGAGGCTGGCATGCTTAAATCTTAAGTATTCCAAGTCTGTGAAAATGCTTTGTGGAAGTACATAGGCTGTGTCTTTTGCAGGGTAACATGTATGAACCCTCCTTTGTTAGGATAAGGGGAGCTGGGTCTTTCCGTTGAATGAAATAGCACTTCCTCAATGTGACAGGGCATTTAGATTCTTGAAAACTGAGGTTTTCCTTCCTTCTGCATAACTTTACTAGCATGATAGACTTTTAGGGCATAAAGGGAATTTTTTTTTTTTTTTTTTTTTGGTAGGGACAGAGTCTCACTTTATTGTCCTCGGTAGAGTGCTGTGGTGTCACAGCTCAAAGCAACCTCCAACTCCTGGACTTAAGTGATCCTCTTGCCTCAGCCTCCCGAGTAGCTGGGACTCTAGGCCGCCACAATGCCAGGTTATTTTTTGTTGCAGTTTGGCAGGGCTGGGTTTGAACCTGCCACCTTCGGTATACGGGGCTAGCGCCCTGCCCACTGAGCCACAGGGAATTCCTTTATCTGCCCTAAGTCTTTTATTTAAAAACAAAAAATCAATCAGTTTAGAGGGGAAACAATGGGAAGGAAAACAAACAGTGCTCCCAAGTCCATGTTCATAACCGTTAGTACATTATCTCTTTTAATCAGCCCGTCAGCTCAGATGGGGAAACTGATACTCAGAGAAGGTAAGCCACTTGCCCAGGGAAGCACAGTGAGAGTCAGCGATGGTTTGATTGTGTGGAACAATGCCCACGCTCTTTCCACTCCTAAAGTTACGTCCACTCAGCGAGTTAAAGAGAATTCCTTTTCTTAATTTTTAAGAAGTGAAGATAATTTTTCTTGGGACTGTAATTTCAAAATCCCTCTCCTTCTCCCTTTTTACAAAAGTTCAGTTCTTTTCAGAAAGGTAAGTGAGCTTTCAGATGCCGTCACTAACTTTAGTTTAACCTCCGGGCCGCTCTTCCGTATTTACTTCTTTTTTGTTCGGATGATAAGTATCCTACTGTGGTTACCCTGATTAATGTTTTACGTATTTCCCCAGGCATTCATGGAGATTGACTAAAATATAAGTTACCCTTAGCTTCAGCAAACTTCTGATTGGCATTTAAAAACTTGCATTAATATACCCCTTGGTGAGCAGTGCTCCAACTTACAATTTTCTTCCTTTTAAGGGAGTAGGGAGAAAAAAAGATGTTTTCAAGGGAGATTTTGGTTACAGTAAAGAGAGACTATAGTTTGAAACCATCATTCTCCATTTTGTTTTTACTTTGCTTGAGAAAAATTAGAAAGAAATGGATGTGTTCAGGTGTTTTTAACGTGATGAGCTGGGATAGAATGCGCTATCAGCTCTTTTCTCTTCCTCACCTCAAAGCAAAAATATCACCATATCTTAAATTGCCTTGAGTTGGAACACTATTGAATTATTCAATAGTTTGAACTCGTAGAATTAGAGGATTCATTAGATTGAAGGTCAGAAGTTAAGTTAAAAACATTTCCTTATAGTTGTGATATGACTCAGAATGTTGACAGATCCCAGAAAGGCCACAGGAACTGAGTGATGTGTGGTCTTAATGAGCTGGAAACACTCAGTGGTCAGGCCATTTAGCCCCCCACCCATTCGGAAGTGCCTGGAATTCAAATCATTGAGGTCTGTGTTCAGAACTGCAAGCAAGTATGTACTGGGTCAGATACCCCCTGGTTCTTCCCCCAAATATTTAGATGACAGTGAAAATTATCCTATTGATTTATTTTTACTTTCTTGGTTTTACTCATATTCCATGGGGGGGGGGGGGGAAAGAAGCCAGATCTCATAATTTGAAGAAGCAGAACTGGAAAAGTGATCTTTAAGTTACTTGTTGGAAGAGCCTGTGGTTTGAAGTCATAAATGGAAAATCTATCAAAAGGATTTCTCATTCGAAGTAATGACAACAGAAAGGGTAATGATAATACAGCGCATAGACAGAGTACACGCTCTCCTGGGCAATAAAATATTTACCTACCTTCTTCCTAATTCATTTGTATATGGACAGTACTTGGCATTGAGTGTCACCGTTTTAGAAGTGGGAGGAAATGCTTTTCAGAATATGACCCTGAGGACTCTTGATACCAATCTAGCCACTGTACCCCACCTCCCCTTCCCCTTCAGCAGCTCACCTGGAACATTGGGTTTGGGGAAGTTTTCTTAGCCTTCTTCCTCTAGTACCACCCCTAAAATTCATTTTCTTGCTGTGTCTTGAAGCTCATTTCTTTTTAAATGCATTCTTACTAGCTTGGATACATCAGAAACAATTGGTGGTGAAGTCATCCAAGCGATCAGATGTTCCCTTGTTGGCTGTGAACTTCTGTGCTTTCCATTAAGGCTCTTCCTCCCCAAGTGTTTGACGACATCTCGATGGTCTGAAGTTTAAGCCCAGCTGCCAGAGAGGGGTGAGGTCACTCAGCGTCGTCGTGACACCTCTGTCTTCCTGAAGCAGTTTATTTTCTGGGCTTCAGTCATATTACCCTACCCTGCTTTTCCTCTCACTGACTGGCCTGTCTTCTGTCTTGACCTTGCTACCACGCTCTCAATATTGAGAGTGTTTCCCACGTGAACTTGGGTCCTAGTCTCTGTGTCTGCCTTGCCCTCTGCCATCTCCACTGATCTCACCTAGTCCATCAGTTTTTTTTTTTTAAATCTTAGCTGTGTACAATAATGCAATCATGGGGTACAATGTGCTGGTTTTATATACAATCTGAAATATTTTCATCAAACTGGTTAACATAGCCTTCACAGCATTTTCTTAGTTATTGTGTTAAGACCTTTATATTCTGCATTCAGTAAGTTTCACCTGTACCCTTCTTAGATGCACCGTAGGTGTGTCCCCAATAATTACCCTCCTTCCACCCATCCTCCCCCTCTCCTCCTCTCCCTCCTATAGGCTCATTAATCTTAAATTTTGTATCCAACTGGACTCCCACTCACATGTCTAAGGGGCATGCATGTGGCTGAAGAGGACTAGTGTTTTCCTCATCACATCTCTAAACCGGTTCTTTCCAGTCTCCATAGGGGCACCACCATCCATCCATTTTCTTAAGCCCCAAATCACATTGTCATCGATTGTTCCCTTTCTCTCATTTTTCACATCCAATCCATTAGCAAATCCGGCTTTACTTCCAAAATACATCCTAAACCAGATCACTCCTCGCCATCTCTTGTTGTCGCAGCTTCTGTCCGCACCGTCAATACCTCTCTCCCTCGCACTCCTCTGTGACAGCCTCGAAACCCTGCCTCGGACTTGCGCTCTGCCAGGCCACTGTCCAGCTGCGCCAGAGTGTGGTCAGGGGTCAGGCTGCCCCACCACTTTGCACCTTAGCTCCTCCCAGGGGTTTCCTGTGGGGACCAGTGTGGCCCTGAGCTCCGTACCACAGTGTGAAGGGTCTGTGTCCAATGCTCCCATCTCATCTTTCTCCACTGAGTCCCTGGGTCTCAGTGCCATGCTTGGCCTTCTCTGCGAACCGCAACCCCCAAATGTCGTGGCCGCCCTTCTGCTTTCTCCGTCTGCCTCCCTGCTGCTGCCCTGTCCTGAGTCCTGACCCTTCTTGAACCCTCCAGCCAACTCGGTCTCTCCTCTGCCTCCAGAAGGATCCTCTTTCCTTTTCTGCACAGCACATTTTAGTTCAGGCTGTCCCCAGGTTACGGGTGACCCGACTTACAGCATTCCATACTTACAAACGGGCGGATTCATAATTAAATAATTAAATTAATAATTTGGGAACTAGCTTCTTCTAAGCATGTACACAAACCTGCATGATGTAAACAGCTCACTTCGGAAAAAAAAAAAATACTAAGTTACCTGATGACTCCACACTGAGCCTCAGAGTCAAAGCATTCTATAATAGACATGCTCTTATCTGACAATGTGAATGTTACTTTCTTGGCAATATTATTATTAATATTGCTTAATATTTCGATGCAGGCATCATCTGATTTCTTTTCTGAATGTATCTATCTTTGTTCATTCTTTACGAGATTTTTGTTTCTAGTCCTTATCGTAAACATTGTTATTGTTATTAAATTTTAAGCCTTTTTAATTCTGTGAAGGAAAAAGGTAGAAACCTAATAAACACATGTATATGTAAAAATAAAAAAAATACTGGAAAAACTCTTCAAATAATTTCAATCATGAGGATATTACTCTTCGGATAATTTTGTACAATTCTCATAAACAATCAAATTGTTCTAAAATCTTCAAAAAAATAAAACCAGCTCACTGGCATGGCGTCTTCACTCTAGCGCTAGCCTTGTTGTCTAGACGTCACTTACACACAATATATAACTTTCATCTTAAGTTTTAAAATCAGTTTTGTGAGTCCTTGTTTACCCTTATGACCGTGCCTCCAGAGTGAAAGGCTCCTGCAACTCCAGGTGAGCCTGCAACAAAGAGAAAAGTGATTACAGTGGAAGTGAAAGTAGAAATAATTAAGTGTTCAGAGGAAGGCCAGACACCATCATTCACTGGGAAAGCATTAGCCTTCCGTTGCTTGACTATCAGAACAATTACAAAGGATAAAGTGAGAATAATGGAATATGTAAAAGGCTGTGCTCCAACAAAAGCATCAGTTATTACTAAGCAGCAGAGTGGATTAATTGCTGGAATAGAAAGGTTATTATTGATTTGGGAAGCACATCAAAATAAGTGTAACATTCCTATTAGCCTAGTGTAGACTCAACATTAGGTGAGTGTTAACCTTTCATATTCTTTTTTTGAAATTTCTCCCATTTCTTATCTAAACTTTTTGTATGAGTTGTTTGGTGGTGTGTGTTTGAATTTATAAGAAAGAGCACAAGAATGTCTGTAACTTATTACAGTTTAGGAGTATTACTATTATGATCACAGTTTTACCCTGTGTTACCATGACCCTGTGTGAGCCTTTATCATGTTGTTATTATTACTGGACATGCACCGTTCATCAGGCATCCAAGTTACATGCGGCGCGAGCCAAAGCTGTTCTCAGGAACATAGCCCATCCATACCTGGGACTGCCCGCACGTCAAGGGTCCTGTGTTCACACGTTGGAGGGACAGTCTGTTTGGCTCACTGCCCCACCCCCACTGCCCCAGATAGAGTTGGGCACACAGTAGCTGCTCAGCTAACACCGCTGACTGACTGGCCTTTAATACTCTGCCTTTGCCTCTTCCTTTCTGAGGCTCCTTTGATTTATCTTTTAAAGAGAGAGATAGCACTTTCCTCTGCTGTGCCCAACTGAGTAAATTGGGCCTGCCCCGCTCGTCTGCAGAAGCCAGCTTGCCAAATCCCATTCCTCTTCTAAATGTAGCTTTACTTTTTCTGCCTTCCTCTGGGTGCTCATTGTGGAAGTGCATTTATTTTATGTTGCAAAGCTGTTGTCCCATTTTTCAACCCGTGTGTGACAACTCGTAGATGAAGACTATCCATTCCTTCCCCTTCTTTCCTGGGTTGGGAGTGGTTGCTGTGAGATGATTGCGTCTTTTTCATTATATGACCATGTGAGAATTTATACTGAATTTCCCAAGCAGTCACGATCCTCCATCTCTCTGGGATTGCAGAAGGAAAAATCCCTGGTTTCCTCATCAAAGAGCTCTGTCACTCTCTCTTTTAAAAATTAGATTTTTTTTTCATTTTTTAAAAATTTCAGAATATTCCAGAAGTACATATGTTTTGGTCACATAATTTATGTTGTACACTTCAGGTCAAAATTATAAGTGCGCCCTTCATCCAGAATACGTGCATTATATGTGTTAGGTGTGAATTAGCCCAACCCTTTCACCCTCCTTCCGCCTGCCTGATTCCTACTGAGTTTTACTTCCCTGTGTGCACGTAAGTATTGATCCACCAGCTCCAATTTAGTATTGAATACATGGGGTATTTGTTTTTCCATTCTTGAAATATTTCACCTAGAAGAATGGTCTCTAGATTTGTAAAGATACTAGGTCACTTTTTTATAGCTGAGTAGTCTCCATGGTATTATGTACATCACATTTTATTAATCCACTCACTTATTTTTTTATTATTAAATCATAGCTGTGCACATTAATGCAATTATGGGGTACAATGTGCTGGTTTTATATACAGTTTGAAATACTTTCATTAAACCGGATAACATTATCTACTCACTTATGGATGGATGTTTGGGTTGTTTCCACATCCTTGCAATTGTGAATTGTGTTGCTTTCAACATTGGAGTGCAAGTGTCTCTATGATACAATGTCCTTTTGTCATTTGAGTAAATACCCAGGAGTGGCAATGCTGGATCACGCGCAGGTCTACTTTTAGTTCTTTGAGGTATCTCCACACTACTTTCCATAGAGATCGTATTAGTTTGCAGCCCCACCAACAGGGACACACTGTGCTTTTCTCTCTGCATCATTTGTTGTTTGGGGACTTATAGATAAGAGCCATTCTCATTGGAGTTGGGTGATATGTCATTATGGTAAAGAGCTTTCTTTAACTGGTATTGTTCTAAAGCCCTGTACAAATCACATGGAGAGGTGATGGTGGGAAGGAGTAGTGAAGTCTCCTAAAGCATTAGAGGGGAAATTTGGCAAGGGCTTCAAATATTCACGTGCTCTGCTTTTTTGGGGACACCTACAAGGTCCCCAAGCGGAATAGTAATCTACCATGCAAGTCTTAACCATTTCTGATTAAGGATTCTCTGTTCTAGCATAAACTTTGCATTCCTGTGGCAAAATTAAAACTACTTTCTGAGGTCCTGATAAGTGTATGGGATATTGGAAGTTACTGGGCCATGGAGGTGATGGGTGGGTTGGGAGACAAGATGGTCAGAAAGATGAATGGGATGTGCCTCATGGGTTCAAGGAGCTCCTACATAGTAACATGAAAATAACTATAAAATCAGAGTATGATTCATATCAGTAGAAACAAAGAAGAGAAATGTGATGGATGTTTAAAGGGGGAATTACGTGTAGGTTGGAGGAAGAAAGGAGGGAACGAAGAGGGAAAACTGTGTGGGTGGGAGGCCATCTCAGGAGGACACATGGCCTGGAGGGCAGCAACCTGGGGAAATGTGCCCCAAATGACTGAGAGGGTAAGGGGTGGCCTCAGGACCCTTCACTTCAGTTCTTGTCTAAGAAAGTACTGCCAAGGAAGCCTGCTAGACCCTTTGCAAAAAAATTAAGATCTGTTGAGCCAAATAAAGGTTCATCTGTAGATATAAAGGTACAGTTTAAAATACGTTCAAACTGAATGCTGAATAAAGGTATTCATCTGTAAACCCGCTGTCGAGCTGACGGATGGAGTCTGGCCATGAGCCTTGCCTAGCATTGTGTCTAACAGCAGGAAATCTGGGGGAGGCCAAACCCCAAGCTCCCTGGGACAGATTTTCTTATAGCACTTTCAATTGTTTGCCATTGCTGAGTATTCCCTGCACTACTGTTTATCTCCTGTTTCTCTTTAAATTGAGCCTTTCTTTCACATGAATAAATCTAATCCCACCCTAAACAGTTGTGTCTGTGAAATCATGAGTTTGATGTGCCAATGATAGGTTTTCCCAAATTATATACCCCCTTGCCTTCATCTCATGTATTTTATGTGAGGGATACCGTAACTCCTTATAGAGGACTTTCATCTTCCACCTTTAACATATTTTTAGCTTTGGGGAAAAGTAAAATCAATTCTTCACCGTCTTGATCGCAGCCCTTTTCAGTTCTTTCCTTCACTCCCTCTACCCTCCTATTCCTGTCCCCTTCCGATTCTGTAACATTTTGAGCCTGCTGGGATTATTGAGGACATCATAAAAAAGATCTTGGGTATTTTAGGATTTGAAGTGCAATGAAAGGAAATTACTGACACACCAAATTGCCATTTAATGGGAGATGGTGATATCGATCAGGTAATGTTTCCTGCGGTCCTAGTTGTAATAACTGTATAATATCATACACTTTATCAAAATAAGTTAAAAGCTGGCAAATGAAGTTGTTATGGAGCCTCGGAGTAAAATGAAATGAAAGTCAGAGGGTCTAGAAGGTGGTGAGGGAAGAAGAACAGAAAGGCCCCCAGGACTTAAATTAGAAGGACCCCCATGCAGCTCTGTAGTCAGAAGAGATTTTTTTTTCTCCAGAATAGATTTTTTTGAGGGTTAACTTAATGTCCACATGGGGCTCTGAGGCCCCTCAGCCTGCTACACTACTGCACGTACAACGCGATACCCCTATCTCCTCCTTGACCCACTCTTCTTCTGAGCTGATGCAAGTTATCATGTAAACTTGCTTGATTTGTAGAAGATGATTATGTTTATTAGAACACTTCCGATATAATAAACCAACTTTATGAGGGGCCTGTTACCAGCAGGTTGCAGGTTTAATGCAGAGCTCAACACATTGGTTTTTATAGCCCATAATGAAATGTCTGCTGTTACCAAAATTTTAATGAAAATTATGATGGTATTTCTCAGCTTCCTTATTAAAAAATCAGGTCTTAATATTTCTGAAACTTTCATTATTACTTTAATCAGTTTGTGCCCTCATTATCCTTCTTGAGTACTGAAGTTCTTGAATTTCAAATTTCCTCCAGGCTTCTTTTCTCAGTGTTTCCTTCCCCTGCATAATCTAGAAGATGACAAAAGAGAAATGATTGAGCATCATTAAGGGAGATTTCTCTCTTCTTCTGGAAAATAAGCACCTATTCTTTTTATTACTGTAATAATACTGCAAAAGCTTTCTTAATTTGTTCTTCAATTAAATATTTCTAATAACATGGGGAGTCAGTAATATCTGATTTTCTGTGAGTGGTAAAAGGGTGTTTTCTAAGAAATTGAATAGTAAAATATGATTTAAAGTCCCATGTTTTTGAACACATTAGAAACATTAATTATGCACTTCAGGTTTATTCTCAGATCTCCCCTTGAAGGAATGTAATAGGTCCACTGTAAAGAATTTTAAAGTAATTAACCATCTTCTGCTACAAAAAAAAAAAAAAATTGACCAAGTGTATACATTTGTTTTTAAGGTTTTCTATCATTATATTTCTTTACTTTCTTTGCCAGTTTAAGGATAGGACTAGAATTTATTGATCTCAATATCATTTTAGTATTTTCATTTTACCCTTTACTTTATCCCAGAGGAAAACAGAACACTGATCTCCTGACCTTTCCTGTGACTCTGTGGGCACCTGCACTTAGCCAGTCTTTCTTCTCTGCTCATTTTGCGGTGTTGTATGTTCCATAAAGAACTTTTCACAGCTGTTGGGTTCGCCTCCCTTCCTATGAAAGAATAGCAACTTGTAAGTGAGCAGTGCTAGGAGACATTTTTTAAACAAGGGCCCATTTGCACATGTGCACTGTGGTTGCTTCCATATGTTAGGTATTTAATGCAACATGAGTAAACACAGCGACGTAACAGGGAACTTCTTTTTCGGTGTGTGCATGAACTCTAAGCCATTGGTTCGACAGCTCTCCCAGGTAACACGCCAAAAGGCAGAGCCTCTCCTCCTCTACTCTGCCCTGTGAGGGGTGCTGCAATCATCTTTGGCAGGGTTAGGGACAAAGTCCGTTCCCCAGACTTTCATGTCTTTTTTCTTCCTAGCAATCTGTCCATGTGGCCAGAGTGATTTCCCCTATTCATCCACTTTCAACATTTAATTCCCTGTCCATGCCGAACGCAAACTCCTGTGCCTGGATTTCAAATTCTGGCCCCAGTCTCTGTATGCAACTTTGTTCTCTAAATGCCAACAGACCCCTCCGTCCTTGGTTCTACTGATCGGCAAACAAACATACCATGCTCATTCTTATTTCTGTGACATCAGTTATGACACTTTTCTCCCAGCCTTTCTGGAATCCGTTTCCTTACTTTCTATCATTTTATCCTATCTACCGTTCAAAGGTCATTTTGATTGTTACCTTTATCGTGTGCTAGACTCACTACTTTTCCTCATTTCTGAAAATGAGTCTGTACCACCAGCTTGTCATGTAACTTCCACTTGATTGGTTCAGAAGCACATAAGCTGTGTAAAATAAGAAACAACTCTAAGTGTTCATTTTGATGACAATGAATTTTTGATTTTTTATATAATACGTATGTACATTTATACATTATAACCTTTTATTTTTCATAATTCCAGTTTTCCAGGGCCTTGCCAAACCTATAAGATGAGGATGTTGGATTAGGGATCTGATCTTTAGCGTGTTTTCATAATTAAGATAAGAATAAATTTTAAGGCTCAGCACCTGTAGCTCAGCGGCTAGGACACCAGCCACATACACCAAAGCTGGTGGATTCAAACCTAGCCTGAGCCTGCCAAACAGCAGTGACAATTACAACCAAAAAATAGCTGGGCATTGTGGTGGGTGCCTGTAGTCCCAGCTACCTGGGTGACTGAGGCAGGAGAATTGCTTAAGCCCAAGAGTTGGAGATTGCTGTAAGCTGTGAGACCACAGGACTCTACCCAGGGAGATATAGTGAAACATCAAAGAAAAAGAAATTTTAAGAGTGTGCGGTTAAACTTATGTTTATGATGTCATATGTATGTGATCTATGTACATATAAAATAACATGTTTTCTGAAAGAACTCCATATACCATTAAATTAAGTATTGAATGTGAAAGGGAGGCTATTTTCTTATCATATGAGGGAATATTCTTTCTGCTAAATTGAATTCTCTGTGCGTGAACCAGCTCAGGCAGGTAGTCCTTAACCAAACCAGTTTCCTTAGCTCAAACCCTTTTATAACACAGTGGCTCATACACTAAATTCTTTTTATTTCTGTTAGCATTATATGTTTTTAACAAAAAAGTCACAGAATTGTAAGATCATAGGATATTAAAGCACAAAGTGACTTTGGCAATCAGTTTAAACAGAATTTTGATGTATCGGAGACTGCAAGTAAGCCTTTGCCTTGGTCTGTGTGGTAGATTAGATTATGAAACATACTCCTTTCCCCATCTCCAAGGGAGGAGTATACGAACTCACTGTGGGAGTTGGCCTTGTGACTTTGGCCTTCAGGTGGTGGGGTCTGCTGCCTGTCTCTTGACTTCTGGTGGGGCCATGCACTCCATTTGGCCAATGGGATGTTAGCATTTGTGACACAGAGCTTGTGAAAGGGTCTGTGCTTTGTCATTGTCGCGAGATCCTCCCTAGGTAACTGCTGCCCCTTTGGCGGGGTGCCTGGAGGAGTGCAGAGAGCAGACATAGTCCAGTCTGCAGGGAGGGGTCAAGGTCAGTTAGACCTATGGTTTGACACAAAGCCACTGACCTGCCTACAGCACAGCTGAGCTGGGGACCCAGGGGCATCACCATAGAATGATTATTGTCATATGCCATTGAGTTTGGGTTGGTTTGTTATGTGACATGTTTGTGGCACTAGCCAGCTGATATGGCCTCCATAAGACCACTTCATTTTTTATTAAATAATTCCCATTTCTAGGAATTTTCTAGAACTTTCTTAACTACCCCACTAGTTCACTGACACTTCGTTCACCCCCAGAGCCATCTGACTGATGCCCATGACGACTTGATTGCTTGCAGCTGTAGCTGACTCTTTATTGTACCCTCAGACTTTCACTCCCAACATTTGGTGCATGTTTACAAGAATCAGCTTTCATTGTGTTCAAACTTATTGATACCACTTAAATTTTAATAAAATACTGTGTAAATTAGTGAAATGTGTCTATGTAAAGATAGTTGCTTCCGAGAAACCAAGTTAAATGCTAGGAAATGGTAGTTTCTAAAAAGTTTCTCTCAAGTTACAACATCTAAACGAATATACTGTATGTAGCCCTGTCATCATTTTAAAGAATAACTAAATAGAAATCCTGGGGAGTGAACTATGTGTGCTGTAAGGTATAGATGAAACCCCAACCAGCAGAGACACACCTGAGCAGGAGGTGGAGGGAGAAGAAGCCTGGGTCCTAAACTATTGCTGGGTATCTATCCAGAAGAACAAAAGTCATTTTCCCACAAAGACATTTGCACCAGAGTGTTTATTGCAGCTCAGTTCACAATTGGCAACTCATGGAAGCAGCCCAAGTGTCCATCAATCCATGAGTAGATTAACTGTGGCATATGAATACCATGGAGTACGAGTCAGTCATAGGAAAAGATGGAGACTTTGCATCTTATGTGTTTACCTGGATGGAGTTGAAACACGTCTTTCTTAGTAAAGTGAAGAATGGCAAGAAAAAAATCCAGTGTGCTCAATTCTAATATGAAACCAGTATATAGACAACTACACACCTCATGAATGATGAAGAACAAATATAGTCTAGCAAGGAGAAGGAGAGGGAAGAAAGACAGGAAGGAGGAGGAAAGGCAACTGGCAGGATCTCACCTAAGGTGCAAAATGTGAGGTGTTCAGCACACTCCCCGGGTGAAGAGCTCGATTCCAACATGAACTTTATTTTGTAATTGAGAATAATGTAACCTAAAAATAATGTGTACCTTATATTAATTTGAAATTAAAAAATAATAAAAACCTAAATAAATAAAAGAAAAGCTAGCCGGGATTGGTGTCAGGCACCAGCATTCCCTGCTATTCTGGAGGCTGAGGCAAGAGGACCACTTGAACCTGAGAGTTGGAGGTTGCTGTGAGCTGTGACGCCACGGCACTCTGCCTAGGGTGACAGAGTGAGACTCTGTCTCAAGAAAAAAAATAATAAAGAAAAAAAAAGGATTTTTGACTTTGGTATAAATGTTTCCTCATGTTTGTGCTTAGTAACAATAGTTTTTCTCGGAGGTAGGCATATATTTGCATGTTCTGCACCTTCAGAGTTTGTCTGGCTTCTTTAGATTTCCCACATGCAATTTTAGAGTCATTTTTTCATTGACTAAATCTAGAAATCTCCTTAGATAATATATGTGTAGTAGTGAAAGTTACATTGTATGGACAATTATACACGCATATTGTTTATGAAGCATATATATGTTCATACATGCACATACCAACTATTCCTGTAAAAGCAATTTATAAGAAACTAACAAAATGTAAAGAAGAAGAAAATCAAGTTGTAGATCAGCTCTTTAGTTTTGAATCCTATTTGCTCAAAGTTAATTTGCACATGCAGTGATTCATGTTAGGACCCCTGCCATTTCTGACAATTAGGAAAGATGTGGAGGCAGGACGAGAGGCGATCTCTGGAGATGAGAATGTGTGACTGGAGTGTGACAAACGCAGCGTCGGCTGACTATGTCCTGCTCACTGCTGTGTTTACGTCCTGGGAGGCTCCCTGTCCTCTGGGGTGCGGGATGTGCTGTTGGATTCTGAGGACCAGAGGAATGTCAAGAGAAGATGAAGAAATGGAAACAACGGTTCTTGAGTAGGGAATGGCTTTAGCACCAGGGCGCATAGAGTGAAGGGGGCTTTAAGAAAAGGTAGGTAGGATCACATTCCTATCTATACCTTTTATCTAAGGCTTTATAAGTCGTTTGTGCTGTGTGTAAGGTGACCTTAGGGTGTGTAATTTTGCCTAAATGCCCATTAGGACCCGCGCCTAAATGCGTCTGTGATGTGTCCACCCCAATGTCTGCCTCATTCTTTCCCTGTGCTACCACCGGGGTCCTTCTCCATAGGTACAGAAGGCAAGTGTCAGTCCGTTTGGTGACAGAGCTCTAAGATGTCATCATCTGTCAGGAGTAAGCAGGTGCATTGAATAAATGTTGATAAAAAGAAAAAAAAAGGTCTTAGAAGGGGGCGGCACCTGTGGCTCAAAGGAATAGGGCACCAGTCCCCAATGCCAGGGGTGGTGGGTTCAAACCCAGCCCTGGCCATAAACTGCAAAAATAAAAAAATAAATAGAGCTTACATTACTTCTGTGCCCCCCTCTCTCTCATAACTAGAGAGTCATCTACAGTTCTCGCTCATGGGGCTTCTTCACTCTTTGAAATCAGTCACCAAATCTTGTAGATTCAAGCAGCTTAATATCCTTTGTATCTCTTATTAATAGTTATAAAAATAATATTTTATTGAACACATACTGTATCGTTTACTTTTGTAAGTGCTTTGTACGTCTTTTAATTATCTCACTGCTTTACCCACACGCACACATACAAGTACACAAGACACACAAATTTGAAGAGGAGGAACTTTTAATTTAAAAAAAAAATCCCCACTAAGCAGGAAAGACAACCAAGGTTAGGAATATTTCTCAAAATCTAGTAAGTTAGCAGTGGAGTGAGGATTTGAAGCTATCCTTAAACCAGAGCCCATCAGCTCAGTCATCTTGCTAGTGAATCATTATTAATTGAATTCAATTTCTTCAGGAAAATGTGTTTTTTAGTAAAAATAAGCTATCGTAATTCACCTCCCTTACTCCTTCTCTTTTACTCGTCTTGCACAGAATCATAGACATTCAGAGGTTAAAAAAAAAAAGACTCACCTCATTCTCAAGAGAGACAACACAAGTGATTTGCTCAAGAAATACCCACGAGAGGGAGTGAGATTATCTCTTCCATCACCACGCAGATTTAACATCACAGAGGCCTGTTCCTATAGAAATCATGAACATTGCGTAGGAGAGGCAAGATGCTGATAATTTGAGAAAACTGAACGTAGTCATTCAGAATAAGTTTGTTTAAAATGCTCAAAAGATCTTGGAATTACTTTGGAAAGTATACTTTCCTCTGACACGGAGACAGTGGCAGTAAATGTTAGAGAGCAGTAATGGGAATGGCGATTTTGCACACGTGGTGCATCCCTGTCTGCATATCACTCTGTCTTGCTTCTGGCCATTTTCACTTCTGGATTATTGCAGTAACCCACCAACGTGTCATTTCTGTGTACCTAAGTATCTGTCATTGTCACAAGCACAACTTTTTAAAATCACAAATATGATGATCTTTTGCTTAAAATATTTCAGAAATTCTCAAAACTCTATGCTTGAGTTGAATCTCCATAGCTCAGCTCCCAAGGCTGTTTTTGACTTGAGGCCTTGCCTTCTCCCACTGCCTCCCTGTGTAGCGGCACCCTCGCCCCAGCACACACACCCATTTGGTCCAACCTTAACAAATTACTCAATGTTCCTGGAAGTTATCATGCTGTTTCCTGCTCCTGTTCCTTCATAAATACACTTCCTCTTGCCAATCCTTTCATTGCTTTTCCTAATATTTTGCTCTTATTTTTTATTGAAACTCAAGGTTATTTTCTAAAACATCCAAAAAGTCTTTTGATTTAATAATTACATTTCTAAAGGATATCTTTTAATGAAACATTTGTGTGCACATGTTTATTGAAACTACTTATTATATAATAGCAAAAATCCTGTATTTAAGGCAACTCAAATACCCAGCAGTAAAGGAACAATTTAATAAAGACTGTGCATTATTACATGGTTGTTAATATTGTTACACATTTTTAATAGAGAAAATCTATAGTATGATATAAACAGAATGAGTATAAAGACGTATGTGTTGCCCCATTTATATGTTTTAACTTCTAACTATATTTAGTGTGAAGAGGAAGCTATCAAAAGATCACTGGAAATGATCAGTGAAAATCAGATGAAATTTCAGATGAAAAGATCATCTGAAAATGAGTGGAAGCTTTGGGGGGGGTTGATAGGATTGTAGGATTTTTTATATTTTTATGTTTATAGTTATGTTTTGCAAGTTTCCACAAGTATGGGCATATTTTGTAATCAAGAAAAAAATTTTAATTAAACACATGCAAATGAGTTCCAGGCTCAAGGTCTGCGTGGGAAGCTTTCCCCAACACCCCTGTGATGAGGCTGTCTGTCTCCTCTCCTCTGCATTCCCACAGGCCCTGTGCTGAACTTCAGTCTGTGGCACTGAATGTTAATCTCTGATTTATTCATCACTCCCCTGTTCTGGAGTAGGACATTTTTAAGGGCAGGTGCAAGTCTTTTCCTGATAGCCCAGCACCGTCACTGCCTGATGGTGAGTGCTAAATCAGAGGTGGTCAAACCAGACACGAGAACGGAAGCCTTTTCTGGAGTGAGGCAGCCGCCCGAATCACTCCCTGCTCCACTGTGTGAGAGGCTCCAACCTGGAGGACACTGGCACCAGAGAGAAATGATTGATGTTTGGATTACGCCCATTCCTAGCAGCTTCAATTAGAGTTTTCATATTCAAGGGTCCTGCTCTCTCAGCTCCCCACCCTCCCCTCTGACTTGTACAGACAGCTCTGCTGCAGATGCCATCAGCTCCTTGGAACCTTCCTGATGTCCCTATTCTCATCTGGAGATTTTAAATTGTCCCCTGCCTTGGTCAGTACCTGAGGCTCAAAGGAGTAGGGTGCCAACCCCATATGCCGGAGGTGGTGGGTTCAAACCCAGCCCCAGTCAAAAACTGCAAAAAAAAAAAAAAATTGTCTCCTGCCTTGTATTAATCATTTTTGTCTGCATGTTATTCTAAGAATTTAAGGATTTAGTCATTTCTCAATGTATATGTTATGAAAATCATAAATATATTCTATTTTCATTTAAAATTAAATTAATTTTTTTATTGTTGAGGATTCATTGAGGGTACACAGAACCAGGCTATATTGATTGCTTTTGTTAGATAAGGACCCTCTTATAATTGTGTTCCACCCCCAAAAGGTGCCACTGCCTTTGTTCCCCCACCCCCATCACCTTCCCTCTCTCTGCTCTCCCCATCCCCGGTTTCCCACCATGTACTAGGACCTTAATTGTCCTCATATCAGAATTGAGTACATAGGACTCGTGTTACTCCATTCTTCTGAGGCTTTACTAAGAATAATGTGTTCCACTTCCAGATTAATACAAAGGATGTAAAGTCTCCATCTTTTTTAGTGGCTGAATAGTATTCTGTGGTATACAGATACTACAGCTTCTTTAAAGACTTTAAGGATACTAAGTGTGCAAAGCATATCTTGTTTTGATTTTAGTCCTTAATGGTGTCTAATGTTATCTTTATGTATAGGTAGTATTCTCTAAATGATTGTCTACTTGTATTACCAATTCTGACTTGTGAATTTTTCTCAGTGGCCTTTAAAATTGAAAACATTCTTTGCCCTAGAACTTTATCTCTGTCTGATCCTCTTTCTTAAACTTTATTTTGCTCTATCATCACCCTAAGACATGCTCCATAGATTCCATGTTTGTCTGTAACCTTCAGTAGTCATGGATAACAGAGAAGACCATCTCTTTTGATCATTGAGGTATCCCTAAAGTCTGTGACTGTGCCTAGCACAGAGAAGGTTCTCGGTAAATACTTGTGGAATAAACAGTGAAGGATTACTACATCCAGTTCTATTCGCTCCATCAAGTAGAAACTAAATACTTACTCTACGAGGAGCACCATGGAAAGGATTTCAAGTACATCAAAGATGACAACACGTGGTTTTTGGCCCCCAGAATGATTTCCATGAAGGCTTCTTAGAGAAAGGAATCTTGAAATTCAGAGAGCAGTAAGGGTAACAGAGTAAAATAAAGGGTAACAGTAGTAAAATAACAGACTATGGGGATGGCCAGAATAAGTAACAAAAGGGAGAGATGACAGAATGAATTTTGGAAACAAGGAAGACATTATTGGTCTTAGTTGAAAGGGAAAGTATGGGAAGGAACAGCATGGGACTTTGGGTTTGGATTTTTACTTTAGGACAGGAGGTGGCCCTCTGGGTACGCAGCAAGGCAGTGATGTAAAGTCTTGGGAAAGGTAGTTTAAATGAGGAAGAACTGGAGTCAGGGAGGGTCAGGACTCAGATCAGGTGGGTATCTCTTAGAGTCGACCTAATGTGATTGACAAGGGGTTGAGTTTGGGTGACTGTGGGATTTATATCCATGGACTTTGAGAGTTTGCTGTGCAAAGTGGTACAAGGAAATGTTCTTGAAGGTTGAATCAACAGAACTCAACTTCTTGTTCTTTCTTTGTTTGTAGAACAAGAATAGTAATTCTTTTTGGCCTTCTCTGAATGGGCTATTGAGGAAATAAAAATTAATCAATGATAAACATTAAATTTTACTATGAAAGCAAAAGCACAATCACAACATTGGGTGGGATCTCAATAGCCCCCTAGCTCTTTTAGCCCTTGCATTACCTGAAATTTATAGTCTTATTGAAATTGTACAAAATATGACTCCAAGGTGAACATCCTCGTTTTATAGATGAGAAAATTAGAGGTTCAGTAATTACTCCATAGTCACTTAACGAGAAAGCTATAGGCCTGGTACGAGAATATATCCTTTGGAATCCTACTCTGATGCAAATCCTACCTCATTGCTTCTTCTGCAGCCCAGCCTCGCTCTCTAAGTACTTGGAAAAATCTTCCTTCATCATCCTGGTATTATTTTCCCAGAAAAGATGATACTGCTAACCATTTTATTTCCATAAAAGTGAAATGAAATCTGAGACTTACCAATCGGTGACAAGCTTTCCCTCTAAGTTAAGAGGTATTCAGATTTTTTACTTGACATCTAGTTTGGAGCATTATAAGTTACACCAGTCAAAGTTTTTGACACTAAATCGGCACGTCAAGAATTAAACCTCAGATCTTTTTCTGAGGCATTCTAGGTGCTGGCAGTCGGGTTAAGTCTAGTTTTATCAGGACACAGGTTCTGTTACACCTCCTAGATTCTCTACTCAGTAGTTTTCACAGTGTGGGTTTTAGAGACCTTTTAGCTAGAGGTTCAGCAAATGCCTAAAGCATGAAATCCAGTTTTCTTGCAGCTTTTACGGTTATTGATGGCCCTTCAATTCAGGAACCACTGGGGGAAGTATTTGCCATATGAGGTACTTACCTAGGATACCATGTCTGTCTTCATGGTTATGTTTTTTAAAGTGGCCTGTGCATACAGTGAGAGGCACAGGTGACTTGGATATGTCCTGCCTTGATGCACACATTTCTTCTTTTATTTCACAGACCACTTACCATGCTAGGGCACCCAAAGAGATAGAGACCAGACATTGACTTTGCCCTCAAAGACCCCAAAGTCTCAAAGGAGTAGATAAGGTACCTCGTCTTTGAAGCTTTGCTGACCTATCCAACAAGGTCATATTCTTTCTTTTGTGCCTTGGGACAGAAAATATTTCTTGGGACTTTATTACATCTTTTATCTCTCTGTATTGTATTTCTTTCTTTCTCTCTCTCTTTCTTTCTTTTTTTTTATAGAGACAGAATCCCACTTTATCGCCCTGGGTAAAGTGCCATGGCATCACACAGCTCACAGCAACCTCCAGCTCCTGGGCTTAGGCGATTCTCTTGCCTCAGCCTCCCGAGTAGCTGGGACTATAGGCGCCCACACAACGCCCAGCTCTTCTCTGTATTGTATTTCTATATTTATATGTCTCTGTGAGTTTCTTGAGGGCTTGTAGCAAATTCTACTCATTCATTTCTACCTTCCTAGTACCAGGCACAGCACAGGATAGGCTATCAATAAATGTGTGGTGAATAAATAAACAGGAAAGTTGGATGAACACTTGTACTGAGAGGAGGTCGGTACAGGAGATGACGCTTGAGCTGTCCTGTAGAAAAGCAAGGAAGACATTATGGCAATGAATGTAGCCTGTCCAAGGCAGTGCCAAGCATAAGGCCTCTGTGACCTGCCACGAGTGACTCCGTGTGGAGGGAGGGTAGGATTCACAATGAGAGGAAAGCAGAGGTTCCATCGGAAAAGCAGCATGAGGTCCGGTATCAGTTTTACGAAGGAGGCGGTGAGTGTAAGTGCTCTTCCTGCTCACTGGCCTGCCTCAGCTCCAGTCCTTAAGACACCATCTCTTAACCATCTCTTAAATTAAAAGGTAAAAGAGATGGGGACATCAAGAGTGAAATGTCATGTGAGAGATTCTAGCCCAGAAAGTCCTTCTGGGAGCTCAGGACTGGGTAGGATTGGTGAGTTATGGTAGCCAGGGCTCCCCTGGCACCCGGGGGTTCTTTCATGCTGAATTCGTTTGTCCATCTTAAGACACACTATATTTGAAAAACCTTGCGTTGGTTTTGTTACGTGCAATTAGCAGAGGCTGAGAACTAGGAGGACTTTGTTGTTGTACCCCTGGCTCTTGGCGTGTGTTTCCAGCACAGGGCCGCACATACTGTCCTGGAGGTGCTGGCCGGTCAGGGCCGCACATACTGTCCTGGGGAGTGCTGGCCAGTTAGTGCCACACATACTGACCTGGGGGTGCTGGCCGGTCAGTGCCACACATATTGTCCTGGGTGCTGGCCGGTCAGGGCTCTGCACAGGATGGCGGGATTTGTTCATCGTCTGTGTTTCTCAGAGCCAAGTGCAGTGCTGGCACATGGAAGACCCTCTGTAAATATCTCCTGAGTGGGATTGCATTGCTGACATACAGCCAAAGACAGTGTTACCTCAGGGATATTAGAAACAGGGGTTTTCATCAAGACTGGAGTTAGAAGCTCAGAGCTCACGGGCCATAGACTTTTCTTTTAGGAAAATGACATTGCAAGTACTATTATTCTGCTTCCTTTATGTGATGGGAATGGGGGGTGGGCAGAAGCATAGGAGGGCGGAGGACTGTCATTAAATCAATGATAATCCCTGGGACAGGAGTTAGGGAATGTTCTAGAAAGTTGAGGTTGCATGCTAAAGACAGAAGCCTCATGTTTTTCATGTTCAGAATATTTAAGACAGTTATGTGGGCTTTGCTGACGCGTTCTGTGCATGCCGTTAAGATTACAACTTATGAAAACATACCTGGTCTTTTTGTTTTTCTGGTTAGACACACCCTTGTAGGCGTATTTAATATTTGTTAAGGACGTACTATTATGTATTAATGTGGCATTATTATTCATATTATTATATTTTACCAAATGCTTTTGCTTTCTGTTGTGGGAGTGAAAGGATTGTGCTGTGCAGGCTTTTATATGTGTTGGAATGGGAAAGAATTAGGGTCCTGGGGGAAGGAATTCACAATGCAGATTGTGAAGGGCTGGACACTTTCTGCTGAGAGGAGCCACCCATCCACGCCGTTCTCGTGTAGCTCATTTGAGGAGCAATGCAAGTTGCCATTTGATCATCTGTGTGACATCTGGGGACAGGCATTTATGTCTCCGCTATTTCTCTGAAACAATCTTTGCCAAATTTCAAGTTATTCCTTTTACGCTTAGGGAGAGACAGTCATCTTGACAGAAGAATCTTCTATCTGGTTCTTTTGTGCAAGTCCTGTGTTTTATCTCACATGGGGGGACATTTGTACATTTTGAATTCAGTGCCCACATTAAGACAAAATCTCTTTAGTCCCTTATTTGCTTGTTTGTGTGTGTTGAATTGAGACGGCAGAGGGTAGAAGTGGCTATGTGGCTTACATGGAAGATTCATGGGTTTTGTTTTCTAGAGAGTAGAATGTTCCACCTTACTCCGTGCCCGGGAGTATGCAGTGTGATGGGCAGGATCAGGCAGCGGGGAGACAGCTTGGCAGCAATCTGAGTGCCACTGCTCATCCCCAAGATGAGAGGGTTGGCAAACACTGCCGCCTAACAGCAGCACCACCTCCCCCGCCCCCGCCGGCTGCCACCCCTGTTCTGTCGGCCGGAGGCTTTAGAGCAGAGACACTTCCTAATGGGGAACTCTCTCCAGTGTTGGCACAGGAGAACCACGCTGCTGGCGATGCTTTGTCATTCCAGCACTTGATTTATTGCCGAGAGCCAGTATGCAGTGTCTGTGGGTTGGAAACATTCAAAGTTCAAGGCTCTTTTTATTTTCTAGGCAATCAACACTAGTGACGGGATCAGCTCAGGGTTTTTGATTATTCCAAATTCCAAGTCGCAGAAGCCTGGACAATCTACCCCTGAGTAAAGGGCGTGAATGCTGAGATCCTGGAAATAGTTTCCAGAACCTTTTTATGCGCACGGAGGGAACTACTTCACCTCACTCCATTTGTTCCTTTGGTCCTTTTCGTAATCAGCAGATAGCAAGGGACTGAGGGAGTGGAACAGACGGTGTTACTCAAACATAGAATGCGTTTTTGGTGTAGCTGTTTTTTGTTTTTTTTTTTTTTTTAAATGACTGCACTTGAATTAGCAGATAGTCAGTCTCTGAGAACTAGTTCATTTAAAGAAGCCGCACATTTCCCTTGTTTTAATCATGTATAACACTCTTAGGCCATGGCTGTAACCATTTTACTATACAGATAGCATGGGAGAAAAAAACCTAGCAGTTACCGGCCATCTTTTGGGCACTGAGAGCTCATTTGCCTTTTGCTATTAAAGCTGTGGCATCTGGTGAAGGAAAGCTGCTCCTGGTGATTTGGACGGCATTGGGGGTGTAGCCTGAAGTATTCAATGAATCAAACTGTGACTTCAAGTTGGCTCGTTACTCCCTCTTGAGCAAAAGACAATATGTGAAGAATTCTGATTACAGCTCAGATCTTCAGCTTTAAGAACGTGCCCTTTGAGCTGGCTCTGTAAATAGTGATTAGTTTAAAACCTTCAATTTGGGTCCTTCACCACCCAGAATGGTGCCTGGGTATTGAAGAAAAGTGCTTTTCCCACTGCAATAACACTTTAAACAGTAGATTCTTTAGCAGGGAGACTAAAATAGGTTTCCTATTGTTCAAATGGGTGTTTTAAGTGCTTTGCAGGTGTATCTTAGAGAATGGAGGTATTTATTTTTAATGAGAAGAACTGAAGAATAAAAACAGTCATGGCCTCAGAGAATTGCAGATCAAAGCTTTTTTCATTATAAAACAAATGAAGGCTTCCATCCTAGGAGCTAGTAAATTCATTAATTTTTAATAGAGGAATGGGCTGTAAATGATAATTTAATTCTCTGGGAGAAGGTCCTTTAAGTGGTGTTTAAAAGTCCACATACTTAGGTGGTTTGGTGTGAAAACCTGGCGTGATATCTAAGGTTGTAAATGTCTACAACGCGGCTGAGAAACTTGTTCGGAAACACCCTGAGTGTTCTGTAACTGTTCTGTTTCTCCCTGGTATACAGTGTACTAATTTGTATTCTAGTTATGTTCAATTCTTATTTGGGGGCTGGGTCTTTTGCTTTTTGCTGTTTGAATGAGAAATGCCGCTACTGTCAAGAAGTAAGAATTGTGGGTGGAAGTAAGAAGCAACCGCCAAGCCCAAGCAAACCCCGTCGTCTTCTATTTCACGTTTTTCCTAATTGGTCAAGATCTCCATCTTCCTTCCAGATTCCTGTGTTCCCCTCTAAGAGCTCTGGTGGTTTCTTTCTTTTAGGTGTCAACTGGCAGCCATAATATTTTTTTTATTTATTTTTTAATTTTTACTTATACATGTGTTTATTGGGTTTCCACTTTTTGCCTTCACAATGTTAAAAGGCTTAAAATTTAATAACAATAACAATGTGTAAGATAAGGACTAGACACAAAAGCCTTGTAAAGAATGAACGAAGGTAAATACATTCAGAAAAGTATTAGGCTGTTTATCACAGGCCAATTTACCATTTTACCTAAAATGTGGAAACAGCCTAAATGTCCTTCAACCCTTGATGTTTATTGAAGAAGCAATCTCTGCTCTCCAAAGGAAGACCGGTTCCAGGGTAGACAGTGTATTCAGAAGGGTCACAGGTCCCAGGGGCAGCTCTTCCATGTTGGAATGATCATGGAATTGAGGGCGGCGCTTGTCAAAATGGCCTGTGTTTGGATCAGTTTGCAGGCATAGAAAAATCGTAAACCAAGTGAGTTGTCTGTGATACAGGTGTGTGTGAGGAGACACGTGTTTGTAAAATAGAAGCCACTGCCAGAATGAAAAGTAAGAGGGATTATGAAATTGAAGCAGTGTTGAGGTATGCCTATGGACAAATAATTGTATGAAAAGCACATTGGTACATTATATTACATGTCTGTACAGTGGAATACCCGTCATCCATTAAAATGAGGGAAATTCTGCAACGGGTGGTAATGTGGGTGAACCTGGAGGGCGTGGTGCTGAGTGAAAGACAAATCTAAAATAACCAAATTCATGAAATAGAATGATGGTTGTCCGGGGCTCAAGGGCATGGGAAACGGAGAGTTATTAATCAAAGGACATAAAGTTTCAATTAAGCAAGAAGAATAAATTCTAAAGATCAACTCTGCACCTTTGCACCTACGGTCAGCAAGGACAGAGCGTCTAGTTCTGTGGTCAGCTTTAGAGATGAGGAAACTATGAACGACCATGATTAAGGGACATTCCTGGAGCTTTAGACCAATCAATACCTGAGTCCCTTTCCTGTATTTCCTGTGCTTTACCTCCGCATGCTGACTTATTTATGCATTTCCTCATCATAAATGCCTTCCTGAAAAAAGTCAGCACATAAATAAATGGATGAATTTGAGCTTTCTACATTTTGACCTGCTCATTCCTAGCAGCGATTGTTTATCTGTATTATAAATGGATGCATTTGTTTATCTTGCTTGATTTGCCCCAACCCCCTAAATTTGGATAAGGACTTTGTTCAAACAAAAATAAAGCATCTAGAATTCTGTCATATGCCTATGAGTATTCACCAAAAAGTTACTAGGGAATGAGCCTTATAAATGAAATATTTGCATTCTTTATCTTGGTTAGCTCTTTGAGTGATGGACAGTTAAACCTGATCCAGAAAAAAGAAAGGTTTCCCATGTCGTTGTCGCTCCTTCTATTCCTTGTGAAGGTGCCGACAACTTGTCAGCTGAACTGCTGGAGCCGGAACAATCATCTCCCTTGAACCTTAGGCCCTCTCGCAGTGCTCACCATCAGCTTGGAGTCAGGGGGCTAGGCAGTAATGCAGGGAGGTGCGGGGCTGTGAAAACAGCCTCTTTTGCAGTTCATCCAAAGCATATGTTCTCCAAATTATCTCATTGGGTGGTTGTAGTCACACATGTTGGCTGGCAGCCTAATAAAGGTCCAGTGTTTGAGGTTTAATTCTCTGGGGCAGATGACTACAGTTTGTGTCCAGATTGGGTTGGGTTGATCAGTTTTCCTTACTTCTAACCTGTGTTTTAGTTTCTGTATGCTCCAGGCTCTAAGGCAGTCATTGGTTTTTTTGAACATCTTGAATAGGATCATTAAAGGGGATCTAAAACGTAACATGTCCCAAGTGGATCTCCAGTTCTTTACCTCACACACTTGCTGCTTCTGCCATCATCGGTGTCATCTCAATAATAAATGACAGCTCCGTCATTTCCAGCTTGGGGCTTCCATGAGATAGAGAGATATGTCTATTCTGTATCCAGTTTGTCAGCACACCCGTTGGCACCACTTCAGAATGTCTTCACAATCGGATCACTTTTCAGGTCACCACTCCCTCTCTCGAGGGTTACGGCAATAGCCCCCTTCCCTCCTGGCCTCCTTGCTTCTGCCCTCCTTTGCAGTGGCCTGTTTGCAACTCATCAGCTTAGTGATACTGTTGGATATTGGTCAGATCCCATCTCCCTCTCTGCTCAAAACATTCGTGGTTTCCAGTCTAACTTCTCCTTGACTTGACTTTTGCCGTTCTCCACTCTTTGAGTCTTACCACAATGTCGCCTCTCGTTCCTGGACAGTACCAGGCCTGTCCCCACCTCCTGGCCTCTGCCCTGGCTGGCCGGCCCGGTGTGCTCGTTCCCTCCCTCTTTCTCCCCGTATCCCTTTTTTGGTGAGTCCCTACCTGAATAGCATCTGATGCCTGTGCGTCCTCTGCACCTGTCTCCTTTCTCTCCCTAATCCTTTGCATCATTTGACATTCATATATTTTAGTTATTTTTTTATTTCTTTTTGGTCTCTCTCCACTAGAATGTAGACCCTTCGGGGAAAACCTTGTTGTCACTTTTTGTCTGGGCCTACACCATTAGCTCCTTAATGGTGCCTGTCCCATAGTAAGCCATCAGTGTACCGAATAAATGAATGAATGCTTTCCAGCAAAATCTGCCTTTTCATGGCCCAAAAGTTCTGTTTCCTATGGTGTTAATATTTAATAAGAAGCATCCTGGGCTCGCCAGCAGGAGGAGTAGATTGAGTTTCTGTGGCTTTCTTCAGCTGCCCACCAGCCACTTGTAACACCAACGTTATTTCTCTTCTGACTAACTGGGGAACTTCCACATAATTATAATAGTGATATTGTAAATACTGACTTGGAAGTCTTGGGCATGCAAAGATACAAGAAAAGCCAGATGGCCCTCAGTGGCCCTTTTAAGGGACCAATCGCAGCAAAAATAAATCTAGCACCTGATAGGCATTTGACTCTGGCACAGCCTCCCCTCACCCCTCCTCTCTTTCTCTCTCTCTCTCTCCATCTTTCTCTTTCTCCCCCCCACACCCTGGGAGGTAGGTGAATGTTTTCTCCATTTTACAGATGAGGACCTGAGGTTTAAAGAGCTTCAGTAGCTAGAGGTTAGTAGGTGACAGTGTTCAGGATGCTCAGCCTGGGGTCCGTAGGTATCTACTCTGTTGGAGGAATTAACATGTTAGCTGAAGGGATCTTTCTCACCTGCCTTGGCTGGAGTTTGACACTTGCACTCATGGAATCCGGTCCAGCCAGGAGAGTAGAGAGAGACAAGACAGGGCGAGAATGCCACAGATCCCTTTTTCAAGGGTTGGGACAGTAGCTACTTCATACTCCTCAGTTTTGGAGCCCAGCTCTGTGCTTCAGGGAAGAGTTCAAGCAGTCCACCTGCCTCAGCCTCCTGGAGTGCTAGGTTTATGGGTCTGAGCCTCCACACCTAGGGAATGGCTGGGATTACAGGGGTGAGCCTCTACTCCCAGGGAATGGTGGGGTTACGAGTGTGAGCCTCTACTCCCAGGGAATGGCAGGGGTAACAGGGGTGAGCCTCCATGCCCAGGGAATGGTTGGGGTTATGGGAGTGAGCCTCCATGCCCAGAGAATTGCAGATTTTCAATTGTGTTCTTTCCTAGGCTAAATCCTGAAATGCATGTAGCGTTCTCCAGAGGAACATGGGAGCAAGTCTAACCAGACAGGGAGCAGAAAATGTAAAGATCTAGGGGAGAAGGGACACCACGTCCGAGAGCTTGCTTGATCTTCCAAATGGTGGGAGCAGCAGTGGTACAACAAGGGCTGCAAATCTCCAAAACCCAGTCCAGTTCTGAAATCCTCTGATTTGGGGGCTCAGAGTACACTGGAGTTTTCTCTGTGGCTCAAGCCTAGGAAAGCAGAAATAACTTCTGGCTGCCAGAGTGTGGTGTGCATGTAGAACAAATCTATCCAAGAGGACAAAGGGCACGCCCTGTCTCTAGCAAAGATACAGACTCAGGGCTCTCTCCTCTTCCCATCTGAGTTTCTAATTAGCTAACGCTCTTCCTGAGGCCCCGCAGTGAACGCACCACAGTGCTTGGCGATATCTTAAATTTCTACGAGAGAAATCCAGATACTCACTATACTTCAATGCTCTTTCTGAGCATTAGCTAATTAGCCTCCATGGGAGGCCGAGGCAAGAGGATTGGTTGAGCCTAAGATTTTGAGGTTGCTGTGAGCTATGATGCCCTGGCATGCTACCCAGGAAGACAGAGTTAAAAAAAAATTGCAATTGTTTATCAAAGAAAAGTAAGGACAGTTATTGATAGCGTAGTTTACAGTTTATTTGCCCAAACAAGGTATTATTAGTGTAATGAATGGTATCTGTGGATACAGGCATGTGAAAATTCGGTCAGTCCTTCTGACAGTCCTTCCTAATCCTGGGAAAAATAAATCGTGGATGTGAAATAGAAGCAAGTGTATTCAGTAAAGAATACTGATTGCCTGTAATCAAGGCACAGCCTGTTGTTAAACATAGTCTTAGATTAATGCTAACATGAAGAAGAATTTTTAAAATATGCTAAGTTTGTATCTTTAGCATAATCGTGTGTGACTACATTAAGCGTGGGTTTATCACTATTAGCCTTGGGGAGAGAAGGCGTCGGGTTATGTTTTAATGACTCCAGATGTCCAGATGTATTTTTCTTCACGTTTTAATGTACCTCCAGAGTAGTTTCAAAGCTAGAGCTGTTGAAGAAGACTGTGGGGCCGGGCAGCGAGGTAAGACAGCTGCTTTTGTCTGCAGGAAACTTAATCTGCGTGACACTTGCCTTCTGTCTTCCAGAAAATTAGCATGTGTGGTTTTAAAACACAGAGTGCGGATGCTACAGTGTTTATTGAGCAAATCTAGTTTACGTCCCAGCGTGTCTGTGTGTGGCTACGTACAAACATTTTTAGGTTGTACTGCGTACAGCAGATTCTATCCACCTGAAATGAGAGATTTATGCAAAAGGAGCACTAAGCGTGGAGTCCAGTAGAAAGGGGGGGGAATTTACATTTACTGAATAGTCTTCCATGTACATGAAGTGGGCTGGAAGTGTATTCTGTGTGGACTCTGACAACTCAAGTATTTTAAGAAGGGCAGGGTGATGGGAATGAGCCATCCCAGACACTTGTGAAAGAGCCAAGCTCTCGGTGACCTGAAGTGGTGGAGAGAGCCATGTCGGAGCCTCAGCGGATGAGAACCTTGCTGGCTCCTATGAGAGAGTGGGAGCTGGAAGGCAGAAATGAAGGTTTAGGGAGTGATGAGGTTCCCCTGCTCCGAGTTCTACCCCCTTTCCTCCTCCTGCAGGGCGGGGGTAGGGAGCAGAGGGAGAAGGGTTCAGTTGTGAGTAAAGTGTATTGGTTGTTTCTTCTTTTTGAAAGGTTTTTGATTCCTTTCTCTTAATTCTTTCTTTTTTTTTTTTTTTTGATAGAGTCTCACTCTGCCCGGCTGTGATGTCATAGCTCACAGCAACCCCAAACTCTTGGGCTTAAGCAATCCTGCTGCCTCAGCCTCCTGAGCAGCTGGAACTACAGCCGCTCACCACGACACTCGGATCTTCTACTTTTAGTAGATGAGGGGCTCTCTGTGCTCAGGCTGGTCTGGAACTCCTGAGATCAGGCGATCCACCCCCTAGGCCCCCCAGAGTGCTAGGACGACAAGCGTGAGCCACTCTGCCCAGCCCAGCTATTTCCCTTACTTCAAAAATAACTCAATTATTAGTTGAAAATGTACATGAGTACAGGAGAAGAAAATTATAATCATGCACGATCACAGGGTCCTGATATTTAACCACTGTCAACCATTTGGGGTAGAGCCGCAGGCATAACTTATGTAATTTTTTCTTTAATTTGAATATCTGGGTGCATCTTTTTATTTAATATATAAGTGAGATAGTTTTCGTAATTGAGCAATTGCAATTAAAAAACATTGGCTATGTGGATAGAGAAAGGCCCGGTGGAAAGGAGTGGGAAGCCTCCTAGCCGCCATAGCTACAGGAGGCTGATTGTCAGAGTGTGTAGGGAAGAACCCCAGCTCCGCCTGTGGCTCAGGGAGTAGGGCGCCAGCCCTACATGCCAGAGGTGGTGGGTTCAAACCCAGCCCTGGCCAAAAATTGCAAAAATAAATAAATAAATAAATAAACAAATAATAATAATGCAGCACAGCCTGTGTTTAATTATTCAGAAGTACTCTGACCTCTCCAGTGTCGTGAGGAGTGGATAAAGGAGGTTTGATCTTGTCCATGTAAGGGGGGAATGAGGTGTTGGGCTGAAGCTGCTCACCCACACATATGCAGCTGGTAGAGATTCTTTTTTTGTTGTTTGTTTTTTTGAGATAGAGCCTCAAGCTGTCACCCTGGATAGAGTGCTGTGGCATCACAGCTCACAGCAACCTCCAATTCCTGGGCTCAAGTGAGTCTCCTGCCTCTGCCTCCCAAGTAGCTGGGACTACAGGCGCCCACCACAACGCCCGGCCATTTTT
>CAUYON010183052.1:0-21017 GCA_963573935.1 Arctocebus calabarensis | reverse complement strand
TGACCAAAATATACTACTTAAACATTAATTTTTAATTCAACTTGTCAATATGTTTTTAGGATATTGCAACCTCATTTATGACTGAAATATGTTTGTAATTTCCCTTTATAACAATATATTTTCTCCAATTTCAATATCAGGTGTATCCAGATCAAGTAGAATGATTTTGAAATATTTCTTCTTTTTCTATCGTCTATAAGATTTGGCATGATCTGTTTTTTGAAACTCTCTTTTACTTTTATTTATATAATATTAGTTGTCTATTTTTTGAGACTTTGGAAAAAAAATAAGTTAACTGATTACTTCATATTGAGCCTCAGAATCAAAGCATTCTATAATAGACATACTCTTATTTGCCAATGTGAATGTTACTTTCTTGGCATTATTATTATTAATGTTGCTTAATATTTTGATGCAGTAACTGTCTGTTTTCTTTTCTGAATGTATTTATCTTTGTTCATTCTTTACATGGTTTTTGTTTCTAGTCCTTATCTTAAACATTGTTATTGTTATTAAATTTTAAGCCTTTTAAATTCCGTGAAGGCAAAAAGTGGAAGCCTAATTAACACATGTATATGTAAAAATAAAAAAAAATCATTTTACAACAAAGACATTTGCATCAGAATGTTTATTGCAGCCTAATTCATAATTGCCAAGAATGGAAATAGCCCATTCCTATATATGAAGTGGAATAATATATTTTTTTTTAATTTGTAGTTATTTGAATAATATTTTATTCTTTTTTAATCGTTAAAGTTGTCCTATTTTATTATTAGCTATTGTTAATCTCTCTTTTTTCCTTTTATTCTTTTTATTCATAACTGTGTGCATTGATGCATTTATGAGATTCATTGTACTGATTTAATATATAATGTGAAATGCTTACATTGAACTGATTAACACATCTATCATAATTATACTTCTTTCTTTTTTTTTTGCAGTTTTTAGCCAGGGTTGGGTTTGAACCCATCACCTCCACCTCCGGCATATGGGGCCGGTGCCCTAGCTCTTTTGGCCACAGGAGATGCTTTACATTTTTGTATGTATAAGTGTTAGAAACCCAATGTATATTTTACATTTGGGGCACAGCACAATTCTTGCTAGTCATATTTCAAATGTCCAGGGGCCACATGTGGCTAGTGACTGCCATACGGGTCAGGGAAATTCTGTACTATTTCCTAAAGGTCCCCCATGGGATTGATGCCCAGTGGCCCGAGGGAAATCTCTCACTTCACTTCCCTGAATGTTTCCACTTCCTTAACAATGCATCTTGGATCATCTACCAAACGAACTACTTGCTTTCAAATCCTTGCCTCCAACTCAGCTTCTGGGGAGCTCAACATAACACATGGTGTCTCTAAGCCTGAAAGCTCTAAGGATAGCCACATATTCTATTAGTTGTAAGATATCCCAATGTTAAACTATCTGTTATTTTTACATGGAGCAAATACTTCCTAAAAGTTATAGCAAGGTGAATTCTGTGCGATGACAACCTAGGGGAAGGCTCTTCCCATCTGTGAACCTAAATAGCAAAGGAGAAAGCAGCGTCCTCTTCCCTGAGGCTGAAGTGGTAGAAAGTGGCAGAGCTCGAAGAGAGAGCTGTCCCCAGCAGAGGGGCCATCTCTGGATTGTCACCAGCAGCCATGTGGCTGGGTGACAAGGAAGTAGGCAAAAAGAGCAGAGGGGCCTTTCTTTCTTTCATACAGGGTGGTCCTGGGACCCTCCAGACAGACCAGAGGACTTTTTTTTTTTTTTGGCAGTTTTTGACCCGGGTTTGAACCCACCACCTCCGGTATATGGGGCAGGCACCCTACTCCTTTGAGCCACAGCCACCGCCTGCCCTAGGACATTTTGCAGACACCAAAGCAAGAGGAGGAAATATCAGCTACCTTTTGTAGGCCTGGGTGGTAAAGTCAGGACGCTTGGGTCACAAGTGAATTAATTCACAATCTGCTGTTGCCGAAAATCTACCTCCATGTCTCTGAGAACAATGCAGAAAACCAATGGCCAGTTGAAACCCCTGTTGGCCCTGTTCCTAGGTTCTCCTAGTAGAAGTGCTTTCTAAGGGGTTGGAGCTTGAGTCACAGCGATGCCAGACGGTACTCCGTGGGAGTGTGGAGCCAAGACGAAGGCCAGTGCTGTCTGTGAGCACAAAAACATCCCTGGAAGAAACCTGACCCCAAAATGTCTACACATATTAACGAAATCTTTGGTTGTTTATTCATCCAGTGAAAATGGAAATGTCCTTCCTGCTTTTTTGTGCTCTTGAGTTTGTTGTACTTCTGTTACACAAAACAGAACAGTCCTTTAAGAAACTTGCTTAATATTTCCAGGCACATTTTCTCTTACCAAATAAAGGCCAATTTCAACCTCCCTAAGCCAAACATAACAAATGAACAACCTATCACACAGAAACCTAGTCTAACCTAGTTAGACCTCCAAAGGTAACCTTCGTTGCCATTTCCAAAAAGGGAATTTAAAACAACAACGATAACAACCTTTCATTCTGTCTTCCATAATACTCTCTACTGAAATTATTCTCTCTGGAGTCACAAATGGTCCCCTATCCTTAAAGCCAGGGGGCTTCTCTCAATTCTCTTCCTGCTTGAGTTTTCTGTAGGATTCAATATATTGAAAGTTTTTCTTCATTCTATTTCAACAAATATGTATTAGCACCTATGGTAAACCAAACGCTGTTGTAAACAGAGGGAATACATCAGAGAACAAAACAAAGACCCCTGTCCTCACGGGGCTGACATCAGAAACCATATATGTAAGGTAGTGACAGAGCACACTGGAAGACAGAAACCAAAATGCCCTTTTGGCACAGAAAGGGAAGGATTGGCCTTTGGAGACAGGAGAGCACGAGTCAGAGGCTTAAAGACAACAGAATGCTGGGGGGAGGGGGCAGCAGTTAACATGAGATTTTCACCGAAAGCACCCCAAACAGTCCATAAATGCCAAGTGTGACTGGATGTCCTATAGACAACCGAGCTGCAGTTCGCTTTTACAGCTGGGTCTAGCAAGTTCCATGGATTCCCTCAAACCCATCCTTCCTCTCTCCCACTCTTACCGCCTCGTTGAGTTCAGTGCCTCTGAGTCCCACCTGGATGATCGCATTGGCCTTGAGGCCACTCTGCTGCCCCAGGCCCTATCTTACTGTCCTCCACCTCACATGTCCCCGTATCACTGCTTGGAGGACCATCCCCTAAAATACAAACCAAATCCAATCACTACCTTTTTTCTGAAGTAGGTTTCCTAAGTGGGGAATATGCTGTCCAAAGATCCCTTGACAGCACATACACGGAGAGACACGGGCTCATCTGTTACTAGAATCATAACTAGAATGAGCACAATGTAATCACGTTTTCGTTTGAAACCAGAGCAAAATGCTATTCCTATTAAAAGGAGGTTGACATCTTTTTCATTGCTTTAGGAACTACTCATAGCTGAAATAAACAGTGGAGATAACAAGAAACCCCAGGTGCTTGATAGACCTAAAGGAATTTTAGCAGCAACCCTGACAATCACGAGTAGTTGATTTGGGGATTTTAGCACAGGCACCGAGCAGTTGGAAGCAGGCGACTCGAGCTCACTGTCTGGAAGCTGAGGAGCAGCAAATTAATCCTTACATTCCATAGCTTGAAATGGCTGAAAGCAAACCAGGCGCGTGATTGCCCACGCAGAAACGCGGGATCAACTGCTATCCCTTAGCAATAGCGAGTTTTGTTTCAGCAAGGTGTGGCACTGCCCAGAAGGATGACATCAGGGGGCTAGATTCCTCCAGGCAGCACAGCTGAGGGAAGGGCTCAGGGCATCCGAGGTCCTCGGTAACATTGTGCTGACAAGCACCAGATCTGAAGGATGAGATAGTAACATAGGAAATTCAAGAACTGTGAAATAGTGATCACCGCTAACATCTACTGCCTGCTGGGTGGATACAAGAAACTCAGCACGCTACACCCTTGACATCAATCCATCTGTGAGATAAGATGCTATTTCTTTTTCTTTGTATGCCAGTGTTTCTCAAAATGCCACCTTTGTTCTTCCTTGGGCTTGTTCATGCCACGAGGAAACAAGGGCACCGAGCAGTTAGGGAGCCTGCCTGAGCCTGAGCAGTAAAGTGTAAAAAAATGACTCATGCCCAAGGAAAGTGAGACGTGAGTCAGAAACCAGAAGAAGGGAGGTCAGGATGGAGGATGGGGCGAGGAATGGGTTGGTGCCCGTGGGTTAGGAAAAGGTGTAGAACTCTGAATTCTTCTCCAGCTGCTTCCTGGTTTGTTTGTTTGTTTTATTTTGCCATTCTTGTTTTATTCCCCTTCCTCACTATGAGTACTTTAAAACCAATCATATGCTTTCAGTCTTAAATACTTTCGTCTATACCCCTTAACCACATGCACCCAATGTGCCTAAACATAATTCTTTTTTTTTTTTTTTTAAGACAGACTCTCAAGCTGTGTTGGGTCGAGTGCCATCACGTCATCATAACTCACAGCAACCTCCAACTCTTGGGCTCTAGCGATCCTCTTGTCTCAGTTTTTTCTATTATTACTAGAGACAGAGACTTGCTTTTTGCTCAAGCTGGTCTCGAACTCGTGAGCTCAAGCCACCCTCTGCGGCCTCCCATAGTGCTAGGATTACAGGTGTGCGCCACTGCGCCTGACCCATAATGTTTTAATATCATGTAATAGCCAATCCATACTCAAATTTCCCCTACAATTGGTTTGTTCTAACTAAGATCTGTATGGGCCCGAATTGCATTTGGTTGATGTTGCTCCTTGTCTTCTTCACTCCTTTCTTTACAATCCCATCTTTTTTTTCCTCCGTGCCAGTCGTTTCCGGACCATGCTTCTCTCGGGATCTTCTCCTTCCCACTCTCGCTTCCTGGTTTGTTGAAGTAAGAATGGCTGTTGAGAGGAACCATGAAGGTAATGGAAAAAGTCTCCTGATGCAAAGGGATCAGGAGTGACCTCCTAGTCAGTCACTCAACACGAATTTATTAAACATCTATTATATACCAGGCACTGCTGTAGGAGCAATGCTGAAAACACAGATAAAGTGGTGGCCTTACTGAAGTTACAGATTAAACGTTAAACAAGAAATATAACAGATCTCAAATGCTCTATTTTCACAGCCAATTCTTCAAGGCAAAACCACAATCAACCAGGAAAATTAGGGGAAGGACCTAGTACTCTGAAAGGCCAAGGCAGGTGGATAGCCTGACCTCAGGAGTTCAAGACCAGCCTGAGCAAGAGTGAGACCCTATCTACTAAAAAAATAGAGAAACTAGCTGGGCATTGTGGTGCTCACCCATAGTCCCAGCTACTGAGGCAACAGAATAGCTCAAACCCAGAGTCTGAGGTTGCTGTGAGCTACAGCACCATGGCACTCTACCCAGGACAATAGGGTGAGACTCTATCTCAAAAAAAGAGAAGGAAGGAAGGAAGGAGGGAGGGAGGGAGGGAGGGAGGGAGAGAGAGAGAGAGAAAGAGAGAAAGAAAGAAAGAAAGAAAATTAGGGGGAGGATAAAGGAGACTTGATGTTTCAGGTGAAGCTCTTCTCCTGACGAGCAGAGATGCTCTTGGTAAGTGGCTCTGGCAGTATGAATACAGAGGTTTAGAGTTGGGAACACTCAAAATCACGACGCCAACCATTTCACCTCCTATGACTCCCTAACCATAAAAGAACATTGTCTGGGCTGGAATATTTTGCAAGGAGGAAAATTTATTATCTCCCAATGCAACCCACTCCAGAAAAGTTTAGCTTTATTTTATTTTGTTTTGCTTATCTTAGATTGATCCTTGTTAAGACTTTGTCATTAAAATTATTTTATATTCTCAGTTCTGGGTTATGTACAATTTAATAAAATATTAGTAATATTAACCACTTCTAGATAAGTGGTTTTCAAACAATGCTTTACAAAGACCTGGGTGCTTTGAGAAAGGGTTCATAGGCATCAGGGTTGTGTGGGTGGGCAAGACAGAAAATTTCTACAGGCCACAAGTGGACAGGGCCTCGGAACTCAGCCTCTTGCCAGTGGCATCCAGAGCAGACCCTTCTTTATCTGTTTTATCCTTTAAGCTCCCACAGAGAACCTTACTTGATGACAAGGTTGCACAATTAGAAAAAAGTTTGAAAATCCCTCAGATACTTGTCCCGCAAGTCATGAGTATAAATGTTGAACCAAATGGAGCTGAGAGCAGGGAGCTAAGGCGCATTTCTCTGCATATGATCAGCAATCACTCTGGTCTCAGTATGGCAGGAAAACCAGCTAGGAACCAACCTCACTGTTCCACATGGATCCCCAAGAAAGACCCTGCAAATGTCTCCTTGCAGCTGTCAGAATGTGTCCTGAGTTTCACCATTCTTTCCATGTCATTGGTTCTCAGCCCATCAGAATCAACTGGGAAGCTGTAAGACTACCATTGCGTCTCAAGAGGTAAAATATAGTTAGCGTGTGACCCAGTAATTTTACTCCTAGATACACACCCAAGAGAAATGAAAACACATGTTCACACAACAGCCTGTACATGAACATTCTAAATAACAGCATTACTCAGAATAGCTGAACGTATGTGGAAATAATTCAGATGCCCACCAACTGAAGAATGCACAAACAAAATGTGTCATATCCATACAACAAAATATTATCCAGCCACGGAAAGAAACGAAGTACTCATTCCTGCTACAGCACGGATGAACTGTGAAAATATCTTAAGTGAAAGATGCCAGACACAAAAGGCCACGTGTCAAATCATTTCGTTTATGCATGTCTGGTATAGGCAAATCTATAGACCTAGAAAGCAGATTCATGATTGCCTAGGGCTAGGAAAGATAAAAGGATTTGGGGTGATGGCCAGATAATATATATCTCAATGAAACACTCACAAAAAAAAGATAATAACAGCCACTGCTCAGGCTTCCAGAGAATTTTTTAGTTGATCCTGGTGGGAAGTGGACTTTTACTCCCAAGTGATTCTAGTAAGTAATTCGGGCTGAGAACTACAAATTCCAGCTGTGGCTAACGGGATGGGAAAGGATGGATTTTAAGGGAAGTCACCCTGTCCTCCTGCTCCAGGCTCTTGGGATGCTCTCATCAGCCTATAAGAGCCTGAGGGGTCCCTTTCCTGCCAATCCTGGGTACTAATTTTCCCATTTGGGAAAATGAAAATCCCAAGGTAAGTTTCCTGGCTTTTCTTTTACATCAAGCACAGAGAACAGACCCATATGGATTGTACTTTTGGCCTTGCTTGAGCATATTCGCTTCCCCAAACCATTATGTCTTGGAACAGTTGGTTCAGTCTACAGTTCTCAACCTGTGGGTCATGACCCCTTTGGACTGTACTAAAGGCTCACGGCATTAGGAAGGTTGAGAACCACTGGTCTACAACTAGTATTGGAGAACATTGGCCTGTTATCACACAGCCACATTGGAATTCCAATTCTGCTACTAGGTAGGAGAATGGCCTTGGGAAAATGATATTTTCTAAGCCTCAGATTTTTCATTTGCAAAGTGGGAATAATAATGCTTACCTTTAAGGACTGTTAGAGGGATTAAATTAAGACACTAGCTATAAAGTGCTTAGCTCTGGGTGGGTGTGATATAAAATTGCTAGTGATTATTTCTTTTCAAGCAGTTGTCAGACTGAGACATCCAGCTCCTCCTTCAATGTGTCCCAGATATATTAAGATGTGGCCTTCAAACATTTAGGAATCTAATAAATACCAAGCACCTCTCCACCTGTCTATACGGGGAGAACAGAGAGGATGGTTCCTGCTCTCAGGTTCCCTCATCAAGCCCAGCAATGTTCTAATCTCGGGGCCCACTTGGGAATGTCCTCAGGCATTTGTTCACTCCACACCCACCACTCTGCACCCTCCTGGTCCTCCAGAACCATCTGGAACCTTCACAAAGTCCCTTTGCTGAAATAACTGAATTTCATCACATATTGTCTTGCCATTAAAACCTAGGAATATCTGTCTCAGAACTGGCCTTTTCTCCTCCAACTGTTCACAGATTTATAATTCACAGTCACCTAAAATAGAATTTGTTGTTCAACACAGGCGTTGTTATCTGGCAGGAAATTTGGAATAAATCATTAGGCAGTTAAATTTCTACCTATTAAAATCCTCTTGCCCAATGTAAATATTCCTCTTTCAAGTTGTCTTATCAATCAGAAATGGTTTCCTTGTCCCTCTCCCTGCATTTTCATAATCATCATATTTATTGGATCCTTATTAACTATTCTAAGATCATACAGCTAATCAGCTAATAATTGTCAAATCCAGAATTCAGCTATCCCATTAAAAGCATTGCCCCAAAATTCACATCCACTCGAACCTCAGAGTGTGATTTATTTGAAAATAGTGTCTTTATACATGTAATCAAGTTAATGTCTTACTGAATTAGGGTGGGCCCTACGTCCAATGACTGGTGTCCATATAAGAAGGAAATCAGGACACAGGGGGAAGGAAACCCCATGGGGGAAACATGGGGAAGAATGTGAAGACAAAGGTGGTGATAGAAGTTATGCTACAACAAGCCAAGGAGTGCCAAGCATTGCACCAGAAGCGCCAAGGCTTCTCTAAAGTCTTCAAAGAGGTGGCGCCCATAGCTCAGTGGTTCACGCGCTGGCCACATACAGCAGGGCTAGGGGGTTCGAACCCAGATCGGGCCTGCTAAACAACAATGACAACTACAACAAAAGATAGCTGGGCATTGTGGCGGGCACCTGTTGTCCCAGCTACTTCAGAGGCTGAGACAAGAGAATTGCTTAAGCCGAAGAGTCTGAGGTTCCTGTGAGCTGTGACACCACAACACTTTACCGAGGGCAACATAGTGAGACAAAAAATAAATAAATAATAAAGTATTCAAAGAGAACATGGCTTTGCCAATTTTGAACTTCTAGCCTCCAAAACTGTGAGGACATTAATACCTATTGTTATAAATCACCTAGCTGTAGTTATTCAGTATGGCATCCCTAAGAAACCAACACACTAGCTAGGCCTGTCCGATGCAAAACAACCTCGTGCTTAACTGGTATGATATGCTGTGTCGTGTCTGTAGCACCTGAGCCATACCCTTCGCAGGACATTTACTAGATACCCTGCATTTCACAGTAGGAGAACAGATTCTGTAACTATAAGCTGAAGTGGGGATGGAGGCTGTGGTAGTGGGTAGGAAGGAGGTGGAACTATCGCATGGGTGTGGCTGTCTTCTTGAAAATATGCTCAACCTTCATTATAGTGTGACCTTGTGATTTAGCGGAAAATGGGAAAGAAGTTTGTTAACAAAAGAAATATGACACATTAGAAAGCAAGAAGGGTTGGGAACTGCAAGACCTGCCACAGACTAGACTATGTTTAGGTATATGGCCTTTTGATGCAGCTGCTTTGACCCAGGCGATTTGTCTTTGGAACATTTGCCTGAAAAGCAAAATATAAACCTTCAGCTAGAAAAACCTCCCAAGATTCTCATTTAGTTCTCCTCCCCCAATCCTCATCTATAACTCCCACTTCTGACATAAAACACTCAACTTCTTTGTTGAGTAAATAAATAAGATGCCTGTTATTTTTTTCTAGTGAATAAATAGTTTTTTAGTGAATATCGAGGCTAGAAGAAAGTTGGAGGTGACATAACTGAAATAAGTCAAAGGCAGGGAAAGATTCAGAAGTAAAGCAAGGGGATGAAAGAATGCTCAAGAATCAGAGTGTCAGCTACTAACACTGGATAATCAAAAGCACAACAGAAACAAATGCAGTGATGTATCAGCATTTGTTAAATCTTAGCAGTGAATGTAGGGTGTTTGTAATATTACTCCTTAGAGTCTGGTGGGTTCCGAATGTTTTCCTTAAGTAGAACAATGATACAACTGCATCCTTCAAATGACTGGATCAAAATGGGTGTGTTACATTGGGAGCATTCAACGTTCTTGCTTTTATGGATTGTGAATGTCTCCTTCATCAGCAGACCTGACATGGTTGTGGCCAAATAGTTCATTGCCAAACAAGTATCGATTAATATAACTCTTTTGGAGAGAATCTGTGGAAATATATATGAAAAGCCACAAAATAGTCATTTCCTTGGCCTTTGTTCTGCTCCTGGGAATTTATGCAAAGGCAATGATAATTCAAATGGGAAAGGAGTGAAAATATATAGATAAACAATTCGTGATAAATTTCTTATAATGATGAGAATCTGAGAACAGTTTAAGGTAACAATGAAAAGTGCTTGCCACTGCTCCTGTCTTGGTCACGTCACCTCATCTTTGTCTGGATGGCTGTGGTAGCCAGGGTGGTAGGGAATCTGTGGCCCCTGATTTCAAGATTTTTTTTTTTTTTAGACAGAGTCTCATTTTGATGCCCTCAGTAGAGTGCTGGAGTGTCATAGCTCATAGCAACCTCAAACTCTTAGGCTCAAGTGATTCTCTTAGGCTAGTCTTGAACTCCTGAGCTCAAGCAATCCACCTGCCTCAGCCTCCCACAGGGCTAGGATTACAAGAGTGAACCACTGCACCTGGCCTCAAGATCGTTCTTTTTTAAGCACCATAGGAGGCAAGAAAAGCCTCATCTTTCTCCGCTGAACCCATTTAAATAAAAGGATTTGTTCTGTAAAATTTGGATTCAGTCAAAAGGCTGCACTTCAGGACCTAGAAGACCACATGTGGCTGTAAGGCTGCGGGTTCTCCACCCCAGCACAGTCCCCTCTTCTCCTCACAGAGAGAAGGTGTGCTACCACCTTGACCTAAACCACTATTTCCTGGGAACTGGGTTACAGCAAGAACTCCTGGCTGGTCTCTCCTCTCCCACCTTCCTTCCCCTTAGCACAACAGTGAAAGCGCTCCTTTTCAAATCATAAATCGCATCTTGTCACTCCTGTGCTTAGAACCCTCCAATGGCTTCCCATCTGACTCAAGAGTAAACCCATATGACTCAGAGCAAAGTTAGAGTAAACTGTTAGGATTCACCTCCTTCCCGGTCTCACTGGAGCTGTGTTGGCTGTTTGCTGTGCTCAGAAACCTCTTCCTCCATAAGCCTGTACCTCTCTCTTCCTCGCTGCCTTTAAGCAGTAGGTCAAATCCCTCTCCTCAGGGAAATCTTTACAGACCACCCCATTTTAGATCTTACCACCAAACAAGCTTATACTGCACCCGTTTTCTTTCTTTTTTCTCTTAACATTTATTATATTGCAATATGCTAAACAGCTTACGTAAAAATTTTCCAATGTCTACTTACCCTGCCCTAAATACACATACACTAGAATATAAATTCCATAAAGAAAGTGATTTTTATTTGTTTTGTTCACAGCTATTTCTCCAGCACATGGGACAGTATTTGCCATACAAGTGACATTCAATAAATGTGTTAAATGAAGGAATAGCAGTTACTAACATCAGGTTATGTCAAGATGATGGAAAATTAAGCAATCAGAAAAAACTGTACTTGTACTGTGTATCAGTGTGGAAAAAGACATGACAATGTTAATGTAAAAATCGGAAATCCTACCTATGCTGTGATCAAAGCTATATTGGTGTGGTTTTAGGAACTTTTTTCCCCCTGATTCTTCTGCTTTCCCTTTCCTTAAATGTTGGGGTTCCCAAGCTTGTCCTTGGTCCTCTTGCCATTTTTATCTACTCTACAAAAGGTTAAGGACCGAAAATGAGAGATTATTTAGAGACATAAAGGAAAGGAATCAGAGTCCAGGTTATGTGTGGGCAACGCAGCCTTTATTCGACTTGGGTGCTAGCAAGCTGAGTCGGAGAAAGAGTCAGCACATGGGTTCAGGTGGATGGAAATATAAAAGTTCAGAGGGGTAGGGATTGGTGCATTCATTCCTTCTTGGACTGGATGTTCTATTTAGACAGGGCCCTACATTTGACCCCATCACCCTATAGCTTCAAATACCACCTAGTTTATTTGGCATATTCTCCAAACATTGTTGGGACCTGGACTCTACCTGGAGCTTCTCATCCACACTTATCAGGTGCTTTGTATACACTGCTATTAGCAGTTAGAATATGGTCTGGGAATAGTTGTATGTTCATTAGTCTCCTCCAATAAAATGGATAACTCTTACAGCAAAAGATAATAAGAACTCAATAAATGTTTAAGTAATGAAATACAAAGATAAATGTATGTACAGCGTGCCAAGTATCACTGAGAACTTTATGTATAATTTCAGCAGCCCTTACAGGTAAGCATATTTCCATTACATAGATTAAATAAAGAGGTAATGTTGTAGTTAGGCTACTTGTGTATCACCAAAACTGTAATTTAAAAACTTGATTGGGAAAATACAGCAACCGAAAATTGTAGGGATAGGTCTGGGAGAAAGGGAGGGACCCCCAAGGTACTGACGAATCCAGCCCATACTGTGGCAAAAGTGAGCAGTCAGCCAAGCCAGCGCCGTGGGCAGACCGCACCGGCGGAAATGACTCCTTCTGGGGAGACCGACCCACCGCCACTCGCCTACCACCTGCGGAGGCGTGGCTTGAGGTGACGCCCGCAGGCTAACAGCGATTGGCTGCCGCAGGGATGGGGCGGGCTCTGCCGACCGACCCGCCTCTCCGATGTGCGGCGCCTGCGCCTCCGGGAGAGGGAAGGAGTGGGTCTCTGCGGAGCGACGCGTAGATTAGCAGCGCCGTGGCCCCAGAGGCGGAGCCGGAAGCGCTACGGTTGACCCCGGAGCCCCTCTGGTTTCGAAGGGGCTGCTGCCTTCCTCAGGCCCTGCTCCGCCTCCGCTCCTTCTTCCCCCTTACCCGGGTTGGGCGGGGCGGCGCGGCCCAAGCTCTCGGACCCGGAAGAAGCGCCGTCTCTCGTCTCCACCATGGAGCCCACCGCGCCGTCCCTCACCGAGGAGGACCTAACCGAAGTGAAGAAGGATGTGAGTAGCGCGACCTTGCCCCGGCGCCGCCGAGGGCCGGGCGGGGGCGGGGGCGGGGGCGGGCCGCAGCCCCACCCGGGAGGAAAGCGGAAACCCGGAGTGCGAGTCCGAGGAGCTGAAGGTCCGGGCGCGGGAGGTCCGCGGCACGTCCTGCACCCGGGGAACTGTGGTGGAAGGGATTCTCCAGTGGCCTTTGATCTGTGTTTTAAATCTGTAAACGCAGGGCTTGGGTTTTTGAGACCTTGTGCAGAGCGTCGTTTCTTCGCAGTCAGCTTCTAACCCATCCCTCTCCATTCCCGTCGCGATTTCCCACCTGCACTCTTGGAGCTGCTTTGTTAAGAATCTGGCGGCTCAGATCCTTCCTTGAGACCGGCCGCCTAGGCTGTTTCAGTCCAGAACAAAAGGATCACATGCAGTGGAGCAAAAACGTGAAATTCTTTTGCAAAGGGGGCTGGGAAAAGCTCAACAGCTGAAAGCACAACATGGAATTCCCCTAGTAAGCAAACGCCCACATATTTAAATAGGGCGGAGGGGATGAATGCAAGTAGCTGAGAATTAATTTACAGGTAAACGTTAAAAAATGTGCAGTAGCTAAATTATGCTCTTTTGCTGGGATGGGGCAGACCTGCCCAAGCCTTAATAGTAATTTGTAAAGAATGACTTTACTGAGGTACATTTCTTTTTTCTTTCCTTTTAGTTGTTTTGCCAAATGAGACCTATATGAATACCACTAAAATACTTCATGTTAATTCAAATTAAAAACAGGAACTCAACATAAAAGTGTATGAGTATACTTAACACCACAGTACTCATACTACATCATTTTTGTGAGCTGGGCAGGACAGCAACTTTTAAAATATCTGTTCTTTTTTTTTCCTTTTGTTTTTTTTTGGATACAGGGTCTCACTGTCGCCCTTGGTAGAGTGCTGTGGCCTCACAGCTCACAGCAACCTCAAACTCTTGCGCTTAAGCTATTCTCTGGCCTCAGCCTCCCAAATATCTGGGACAACAGGCACTCACCACCACACCGGGCTATTTTTTTGTTGCAGTTGTCTTTGTTTAGCAGGCCCAAGCCGGATTTGAACCCGCCAGCCTCAGTGTATGTGGCCAGCGCTCTACCTACTGAGCTATGGGAAGCACCCTACATATCCATTCTAAATCCCATCCTCTTCCCTCTCCTTTAAAGTTTATGACATTGTACTTGTAGTTTCAATTGGTATGACTCACCAGCAGAAGGTACTGGATATGACTGAGACTTAGTTTCCTCATTCAGTACAGATCTTTGTAGCACTTACTATATGGAATGTACCATCCTTGGGCCTGGAAAGATAGAAAAAGATGAAGATCTGGCTCAGCGCCCGCCATATACACTAAGACTGAAGGGTTCCAGCCTGGCCCAGTGCCTGCTGAACAACAATGACAACTGCAACCAAAAAATTGCCGGGTGTTGTGGTGGGCGCCTGTAGTCCCAGCTACTCAGGAGGCTGAGGCAAGAGACTCCCTTGAGCCCAAGAGTTTGAGGTTGCTGTGAGCTGTAATGCCACGGTACTCTACCGAGGGCAACATAGTAAGACTGTCTCAAAAGAAAAAAAAAAAAGAAGATCTGGACCAGCTTTGCATTCTGGTTGAGATAAGACAGGAACATTGATAACTACTATAAAATAAATAAGTGTTGTCTTATTTAAGATGAGAACCAGTAAAAACATGAACTTCAAGAGCCAGGCTTCTTGTATTTCAGATACTGTGTCATACAGTTTACATTGTACTTAATCTTTACAGCAACCTCTACAGGAGATAATTGTCTTTCCCATTTTGCAGCTGATGAAATAGGATCTCAGAAATTACAAGTGGAAAGAAATAAGACCTGAACACAAATACAGATATGAAGAGTGGCTTCCAGGCTTTTATTTTTCATTTATTCATTTATTTTATTTTATAATTCATTGAGGTTATCCATCTTCAAGGTTTCAGTTTACACTTGTATCATATTCATAACCTTGAAGAAACTGTGGATGGGTTTCAGAGGGTCTATGAAAAATTGTGTGCATGCTTTTTTTCTTAGAGATTTCTCCATGATGTTTTCAAAATGTTTTATGATCTTAGATAGTTTTAAAATTATCCACATATTTGGACTTCCTTCTCTCTCAACTCTAGGCCCTTATGTCCAAATGTCTACAGCAAAGCTGCTTTATGACCTATATGTTGCTTACCTGGCCAGTCTTTCCCCCAAAACACTTGCTTCTCCTGCCATATTCTCTGATTCCTGAGAACTCCCACATCTTCACTATCTCCTCCTGTTTGGTTGAATTTAATTCAGTTTAATATGTATTGATTACGCGATCACATGCTACTTAAGGATGATATTGTAGATAGTTCTAAAATTCAAAAATTAAAAATTAAGACACAATTCTAATTTGAAAATAGCTTGATTTCTTTGGGTGGGGGGCAGGCATAAATGATAATTTTAAATCACAAACTAAATGCAATGAATTTTGCATTCATCCAAAATACTATCTACTTGATGCTCCGGTTAAGTGCAGGATATACAGCATTGAACAGAACATTCCTGGTTCCTGCCTGCTTCAAATATAGGTCATTATAATTGAAAACAAGTGTGCAGTCAACTATTAGGGTAAGTACTGTGTAGACAACAAATGATGCCAAGACAATAACCAGGGAAGCCCTAAAAGACAGAATGACCAGGGGAGGTTACATTTAAACTGATTCCTGAAAGAGATGACAACTGAGGGAAGAGCATTCTGGGCAGGACAGAATTTCCCAAGGACTTAAAACAGGCAAGACCTTGGTGACGTGAGGAAATTGGAAGCAGGCAGAGGGTAATCTGAAGTGAAGTTGGGCTACAGCCAGTTCATGAAGGGCCTTGTAGATGGTAGTGGAGTGTTTGGGTTTAGGGTTGTTTGTTTACCCTTTTGTTGAAAAATTATGTTGTTTTTTGAAGAGCCCTCTACTTGTTCTGTGGTCTACGGAGAACAGGGGAAAAGCAAGAAAACCAGTGAGGAGACTCTTGGAATTCATATAGATGAAAAATCATGGTGATTTGGATCAAGGTGAAGGCAATGAAGATGGATGGAGCAGGAGAATTCCAGATGCATTTTTGAAATAGAAATGATAGGACTTGGTGATGGATTAAATGTGGGAGTTGAGGAAAAGAATGGAATCAGATTAGTAAGTGAAAATGTCAAATCAGCAATTAGATCTGCCAACTCTCAGTATCAAAAGAGAGATCTGAGCTGGAAACGTAAGTGTAAGATTGAATGATTTCACCTAGGAATTTGAGAGCTAGAAGAGGAGTTTTAAAACCTGTAAAGAGGCTCAGCGCCTGTGGCTAAGCTGCCAGCCACGTACACCTGAGCTGGCGGGTTCAAATCCAGCCCAGCCCAGCCTGCCAGACAACAACGGCTGCAACCAAAAAATAGCCGGGCGTTGAGGCAGGCGCCTGTAGTCCCAGCCACTTGGGAGGCGGAGGCAGAAGACTCGCTTGAGCCCAGGAATTGGAGGTTGCTGTGAGCTGTGATGCCACTAGTGTGATGCACTCTATCCAGGGTGATAGCTTTAGACTCTGTCTCAAAAAAAAAAAAAAAAAAAGAAAGAAAGAAAGAAAACTTTTAAAGAGAGGTGGGTTTTATTGTTTTTTTGACACAAGGTCTTGCTCTGTCAGGCTAGAGTCAGTGTCATCACAGGTCACTTCATCCTCAAAGTCCTGGGGTCAAGGGGTCCTTAGCCTCTCCTATAGCTGGGACTACAGGGACTCTCCACCACAGCCACCTAATTATTCTAGTTTTTATAGAGACGGGTCTACTCTTGCCCAGGTCTCAAACTCCTAGCCTCAAGCAATCCTCCAGTCTTGGCCTTCCAAAGAGATCAGAAGAAAATGCGAATGTGATACTGATAAAAGACAGAATATTTCAGGGAAGGAGTGGGCAAACTGTTTGTGTTGCGGACATGTCAAGTAGATGAAGACTAAAAGTGGTAACAGGGAAGTCATCGGTGACTCTGAGAAGAGTGGTAGGGCAGAGTGGAAATGTCTGGAATGAATTGGGAGATGAGGTGAAGTCCTAGTAAATAGAAACATCAAATGTATACATAGGGTGCTAAAGGGACAGGAGAGGGGTACCTAACTCATTCTGGGGAGTTTAGGTAAAACTTTCCAAAGGAGATAACCACTAACCTGAGCCTTAAAGGATGAATAGAGGATTAGGGTATGAGAAAAGAGAACAAGACAAAGGTAACAACATAAAGAAATGTGAAGTCACAGACAGCAGTTTAAGATAGCATGTATTTCCAGGACAGAGTTAGTGATATTTTAAGCTGGAGAGGCAGGACCCATATTATCAAAAACCAGTGTCTGCCATAATTAAGATTATTTATTGAGCAGTTACTATGTATCAGAGACAGCACCAAACTTTCATATGCACTACCCCATTTAGCCCTCCCATATGTCCTTGGAGTTAAGGTTTTAATTATTATTTTATCAATAAAGAACCTGAAGCTTGCAGTGCTGAAGTAACTTGCTCCAGATTTACAGGAATATATGGCAGATTCAAGATTTGAACTGAGATAGGTCTAAATTCTAGAGACGTGCTCTTACCATCTTTACTATTTTGCCTTTATGTTAGGGACAGAACACAGTTTTAAATTTTTTTTTTTTTAATTAACTCATGACATTTCAACATTAGAATTCACCTAACATAACATTTTCATTTTCTCTTGAAAAATTGGGAGATCTAGATGGATAGATCTAGTTGTGGTAGTGGAGAAATTTAAAGAAAGAAGTAGTTAAATATATCTAGGTTTGTGTGGTTAATGGTCCGTGTGAGACATAAGGGCTGAACTAGGGTATTGCTCATAATAGAGATGAAGAGAAGGTACAAATTAGATATATTAAGTGGTAGGTTGGCAGGACTTGGTGGTGGGTGATCAGATGTGCCAAGTGCAAGAGAGGAAGAGTCAAAGACGAATTCTCAGTTTTATATTATAGCATGGGTTGGGTGGATAGTGGTACTTCCAAGTAAGTTGAGAATATCAAAGGAAAAGGGGAAGAGAAGAAAACTTGGTTTGGGGCATGTTGAATTTTAAATACCTTGAATCATCCAGTTGAAATCTTAATCACAGATGTAAATTGGTGATCTCAACATATAGGTGGTAAAATGATAACTAATGATGAGGTTTTTTAGTTCATTTTTTAAATCTTTAAATTGCATCTCTCTCTTGATACCCAGAGCTTAAAATTATACACTCAACATATCTTATGTAAGGTAATTGTAGCAGTCTTCTAATTGATCTCCTTCCCCAATTTTGGCATCCCCGACTCCTCTCAAAGCTTTCTTATTGCCTTTTATTTATAAACCTTTGATGACGCTTCTTTTTGGCAACAGGAAAATGTGTTCCTCAGCATTTTAAGGGTAGTCTTCCATGATCCAGCCTATTTTCCTTCCCAATTTCATTTCTTACCACCCTGTCACCTGCAGCCTGTGTTCTCCCTACCTGAGACTTCTCATATTTCCCCCCCCCACACTGCATACCTTCATGCTTCTATAACTCCCCTAAGTCCTGGGGGTAGAGTTAAGTTACTCCTTCCGTGCTTCCCCAGTACTAGACCTATGTAATCTTTTTTTTCTGGGCCATATCACATTGTTTTACAATTATTGTGTATGATATATATTCCCTAGCTAAGCCATGATCCCTCCTCATACAGGGATCATATTTATCTTTGCATACTCAGTACTTGGCAGATATGTGTGAAATGTTGTGCAAATAAATAAATGAATGTGGGAATTGAGTAGACCGAGAACCACAGGAACTCTTTACCTAACTTACTCTTCCATTGTCTTTAATTTTGTCATTATTAGAATGTATTTTTTTTTTATTTTGGTGGATGAGTGAACTGCAGTTTTGTTTATTTATTTATTTTTTTATTAAATCAGAAACACATAGATCATGTATACATTAATGCATTTATGGGGTATAATGTGCTGATTTCATATAGAATTAGGAATGTTTACATCACACTGGTTAATATATACCTCATCTCGTTTAGTTACTATATTAAGACAGTTGTACTCTATACTAATAAATCCGACATGTACCCTCTTAGGATGTATTGATCATTTACTTAGTACCAGGCACTTTTCTAAACACTTTGCATGTATTAATTCATTAATTCTTCATAACAGTCAGATGAGGAAACAAGCACAGGGGAGTTAATTAACTTATCTGAGGTCACATCTAGTACATAGAGGAGCTAAAATACAGTCACTGGCATCAAATTATTAATGTCATTTATTGAGACAAATATGAGTTTTCTACTAATTAAACCCCTTAGACACTTCTCAGGTCTAGCCTTGTCTTCTGTGGTCTCTTTTTTTCTTAATTTCTGAAAATTTTCAAGTACTCACTATTCCTTCTGTTTTTTCTCCCTCCATACTCTTCTGTCTTCCTTCCATAAAGACAGATTCACTGAGTTAGAGCATAGTCTTTCCCACTGACCCCAGAAGGGTCCTTCTTATTTCAGATGTCTTTTTTTTTTTTTGGAGACAGAACCTCAAGCTGTCACCCTGGGTAGAGTGCTGCGGCATCACAGCTCACAGCAACCTCCAATTCCTGAGCTCAAGCGAGTCTCTTGCCTCCACCTCCCAAGTAGCTGGGACTATAGGCCCCTGCCACAACGCCAGGCCATTTTTTGGTTGCAGCCGTCATTGTTGTTTGGCGGGCCCTGGGGCTGGATTCGAACCCGCCAGCTCAGGTGTACATGGCTGGCGCCTTAGCCTGTTGAGCCATAGGTGCCGAGCCTATTTCAGACGTCTTGTTTTTGTTTTTTATGTTTTACTTTAGGGAGATGGAATCATAACAAAGATGAGAACGTTATAAACTATGAGAACTCTGAAGTTATCCTCCCTAGTCTTGAATTTCTTGCTAAATGGTACCTAAAATGTACAATAGTCTTTGCACTCATCTTCACTGAAGGTGACCCTCCCCAGGCCTTATTTCCAAGAATTCAAATCCTCTAGATTCAGCTGACCTCCTCCTTACAAAGAGCCTGGTCTTGGTTTTTATTTGTGAAAGTTAAATAAGAGCCCTGAGGAATGTCTGAGATTTACTTGTGTCTCCCTGGACCTTCTTCTCAACTAGCATGCATTTTAGAGGGCCTGAGTGCCTGACTTTCGAACATTGCCTAATAATCAGATCATCCAGATTTCTAACTAATAATCAGTCACCTATGTGATTTTCTTAGGTGTTAAAAACCAACATTGAAGCTTATTTTATTTCTTTTAGGCTTTAGAAAATTTGAGGGTGTACTTGTGTGAGAAACTCATAGCTGAGAGACATTTTGATCATCTGCGTGCAAAAAAAATACTCAGCAGAGAAGACACTGAAGAAATTTCTTGCCGAACATCAAGTAGAAAAAGGGCTGGAAAATTATTAGACTACTTACAAGAAAACCCCAAAGGACTAGACACCCTTGTTGAATCTATTCGGCGAGAAAAAACACAGAACTTCCTGATTCAGAAGATTACAGATGAAGTGCTGAAACTTAGAAATATAAGACTAGAACACCTGAAAGGTAAGATATCTTAGGTATTTAAGAGTTAATGTAAATGTAACGTGCTTTTTAAAAATACAAAAGCAAAACAAAAATGCAAATTAAAACCCAAATACTCAGAAATGATCAATTTACTTTTAAATCTTTAAATTTCAGAATTATATTTAATTTGCGTTTCTTTAACCTATGTGATTTCTTTACATTGCAAAATTGAAATATCATTCAGTATTCTATATTTATATTTATTTAACAATGCCATGTATAGAAAAGTTACAATCTTGAAATCCCTATATACACAAGGGTTTGTTTCTGAAGTCAGCAGAATGTAATACTATTCTAGTAAAAAATAATCTCTGGGCTCGGCACCTGTGGCTCAGCGGGCTAAGGCGCCAGCCACGTACACCTGAGCTGGCGGGTTCGAATCCAGCCCCAGGGCCCGCCAAACAACAATGACGGCTGCAACCAAAAAATGGCCGGGCGTTGTGGCGGACGCCTGTAGTCCCAGCTACTTGGGAGGCGGAGGCAGGAGACTCGCTTGAGCCCAGGAATTGGAGGTTGCTGTGAGCTGTGATG
>CAUYON010183051.1:0-15497 GCA_963573935.1 Arctocebus calabarensis | reverse complement strand
TGGTTTCATATACAATCTGAAATGTTTTCATCAAACTGTTTAACATAGCCTTCATGGCATTTTCTTAGTTATTATATGAGAAGATTCTTGCTTTCACTTCTTTCTTGAATCCACTCTTTTACCAGGTTATTTAATTTTCCCCAAATTAAAATCCTGCACTGCAGTTCCTCTTCTTCAAAAACCCCAAAGGGCTTTAGAGTTTCAATAAGTTTCTGTGTAAGTATGCAGTCAGTCTCCTTGGGGGCTTCTAAGCTGATAGGAGAAGTAATGCCATAGTGCTTCTATGGCAGCTGTGTTTGTTGTGATCCCTGTGTTGTAACTGGAAACATCATCGTCTCCTATGCCGGCACTACCCAGTCACTCTCCCCCATCCCCTACTACTGTCACTGCCACCCTAGGCATGATCCACTGAGGCAGTGGGGGGCTTGCCTTGGCCCTGGGTCAAACCCCCTTGAGACAACTTTTATACAACTTTTTGGATTTAAATATCCATCTTTTCCTCCAATTTATTCATCTTATTTGCCATCTATATTCTGAATTCTATTTATGACATTTTGGCCATTTGTTTATGAATGGCATCTTCTGACATATCCCTTTTATCATTCTTTTCGGGAGTTGATTTGCTCTGATTATTCATGTTGCCGGAGTTATTCCTCTGGTTCCACCCCATGTTTATTTTCTGTAGTTTGGGTATTAAAACTGGAAGGGTGTGATTGAATTGGGGATTCCGGGAATGTAGTTCACTAGCCCTTTACCAAAGATCAGGGATTAGTGATTGCAGCTTTTTCCTTACAACCTTACAAAGGTTTATTTCAGACCTGCAGCTAGAGACTCTGAGAACCAAATTGGTGTAACAGGGCTAGCTGGCTCTGACTTGTAGTCAGCTAGTCACTATCTGATCCTATTGAGTCACAAGATAAGGCTAAAATCTCAGTTAGGGGGACATACAGGAAACTGAGATCCCCTACCTCTCCCCAGCTACTATTGCGGGAGAAGTCAGTCCTTCCCAGTTGAACACAACCTTGGTTCAACCTTAGAGGGTCCTCAGGTGGATTGCCCACATTGATAGTTCCAAAAACAATTATTCTGGGAAGTACAAATCACTGCTGAACTGTGAGCGGTTGACCGGTGACTAGCAATCTAGTGGTAGACAACTCTGACCCAGAAACCCAAGATGCTGGAGTTTGGCTGTCTCTCGTGGTCAAGGGGTCAGGAAGGCTCACACAGGCCAAGTCAGGCCAAAGGAATTGTTGCCTCATTCCCTGCCATATGCTGCAGACTTGCCCCACCCCTGGTAATCCCACAGGGCTGTGGCCTGGGTGACTCAATAGGATCAGAAGAGATTCAGTGGGTCGAAGTGACAAGGATATTGACCTGCCTGAGACAAGGGGGACCAGTGGCTCCTCCTTGTAATACTCTGCCACCAGGGCAAACTCATGGGTCTGAAACCTGGCTCCCTGTAGTGTTCAATGGCTTCTGGGGAACACAGCTGCAGTCATGGTCCCTGGGTGAATTTACCACTATCCATGGGCAGGCACTGCCATAGGGCATATTTTGTGCTCACCAAGTCATTGTCTCTGACTCAACCCCACCCTGCTGGGGGCAGATACCACTACCAGGTGTCTTTTGTGCTCACAGCTGTTGTGACTCAGTCCCAGCCCTGCCATAGGCTGGTGCCGTCCCCTTGCATATTCTCAGGGAGTTTGTGTCTCTGTCTCTGATGAACTCTGTGGTGAGCCAGGTATAATTAGAGCTCACAGAGGGTGTGTCTCTGCCCCAGGCTGGTGCCACCGCTGCACATACTCTTGCGGAGTTTACGACTCCAATCCAGCTATGCTCTCGCTGCCAGCCAGGTATACTTGAGTCCCCCAAAGCTGTCACTCTGACTCAACCCTGAAATGGGTGGGTGCCACCACTGTGTTCTCATCTCAGTCCCGGCCACATCCCACCCAGGCAGGTACCACCACAGGCATACCTCCAGCTCGTGGAGCCTGTGATTTTGTTCCAATTCTGCTCCACCCATGGCTGTGCCTAGGGTAGAGGCCTGGCTCCCTCTGGTTGCAAGAGAAACAGGAAATGTTTCTTCAAAATATGACCCAGATGTGAGCCCTGTTGCCACAGCCACCACCATGCCCTGACATGGGCCATGTTACTCCCTCTCCCACTTGGTTCCCTCACTCCCACTTTACACCCATTTGGCTGTTTCAGTGCAGACTTTTAGCAGCCCACGTCATGCCCTTATCTCTTGAGATATTGTCCAACTATCTGGACTCTGCAGGGAACAGGCGTCTAGACTGTGGGACGGGGGTGGATGGGTGGGCTGGGAGTTCAGAATTGTGGGTATAATATATGTTCAGTTTTATGCTTGGTGGGAGAATGCTTATGCTCAAAAGTGGGATCTCTCTGGGGAAGGAGATCTGGTTTTCAGTGGCTCTCTCCCATGTGATAAAAAAAGAGATATGAACTCTGCTCGCTTGTTTGTAGAAAGCTCAAGGTGAGCTGTTCTCATAGGGGAGGGGACTCTCATCTGCTTGGTGATAGGTTTTGTACTTATAGTTTGTTTCATTGGGGTTGCAGCTCACCTCAGCAGGGGTGATGTGCACTCCTCAATCTTCTCTCTTAGGTCAGCTCCAAACCATCAGCTTTCTTGAGAATATTCTGTCCTTTATCTATCCTTCTGGATGGGAGCCTCTGTGGAAAGCTGGCTCTAGTCAACCATCTTGCCCCCTTCCCTCTCCCTACATTTTTGGTTCCCTGACCAGGAAGCAAGGCCACCCGAGAGGAGGCCAGGCTCAGATGCACCTGGTAGTTGCCACCAACACTCTGGACACTCATGCAGGGGGCCCTGATCAGCCTGGATAATGTGAACCACTGAGTGAGCCAGGGAGGCTGCTTGGCCTCCTTGTGTGGATGCCTCAACTGGGAGGATCTAGAACCCCTGGGGAAGGTCTTCAAGGAGTCAAACACTGGGAGGAATAGGCACACAGGCACTGGCACCTGCACTGGGAGACATCTAAGGCAAGGTATGATTGATCCAGGGTTCCCACTATTTGAGTAGAAGCAGGGGTCTGATTAATCCCTGGACATTATATTGCTGGCAGGCCTATTGAAAGGTGTACAAGAGTATGTGAGTGTGGTGTGACAGAGATGAACTCCGAGGGTGAGGTTCCAACCTTCCCTTATAGGGCCTAGGGTAGTGTTTGTTTACCTGCTATGGCTAAGTGGCAGTTCAAGTGGGAAATCAAGGCTGCCCAGGTTAAGAAATGGATTGGAACTGTGTGCATGTGAGTGCTTGGAGAATGACTGAGACAGGTAACAATAGGTGGGGTTTTGCACCCCCCCATTCACAGGGCAAAACAATTGTGTGAGTGACCCATGCTTCCCCCCTCCAACTTTGCCCTCTGGCTATTCAAAGAGAAACTGAGTGTTCTGGATTTTTTGCTTTCTGTTTCAGACACATGTCCAGTCTGTGGCAGCCATCTTTGCCACGTGGCCAAGTGAGACTTAGGGAGACAACGAAAAGACATCAGAAAGGATGACTGTGTTGTGGTTTTGTTACTGGGATTTATTTCTTTAGTGACTCTTTGATCTCAGGGATTTGAGAATTGAGCCCATGGGCCACAGATCAGTGATAAAATGGGATATTTGTTGGATGGCGGGGCATGCAGAGGAAGTGGAGAGCGCTTCTGGCGGGAGAAAGAGGCCCAAGTCAGAGGTCTCTTGCATGAGTCCTTTGACTAAGGGTAAATACTGGCCCTAAGAGAAATTTTGGCCAGGACTTGGTAGTTGGAAAAGCACCTTTATAAGCTGAATGACTGTTTTAACAAATGAATGAATGCAGTCCCTCCCATGGGGCAAGCTTATGAGGTCTTGGCAGTTTTTGTCACAGGGTGTGTGCTCCCTATTCAGGGTGGAGCCACTCATAACACTTCAGGCTGCTTTGTTCTTGGCCTTGCTAGAGCTCAGAGGGTATGGCCTGCAGGGTGCAGCCTGTTTGTGGCTAAGGATGAATCTGATTCTGAGCACACCTGAGCCTGAAAAATGGGGGTTCCCTGCCTAGCCCTGAATGGGAAAATCTTGTATCAAAGTTATATTCCATAAAATGTCTCTGTTTTGTAAAATGTAATAATTTTGTTTAAATTGTTTGGGAAACTGAGACTTTGTCAAAGAATAAGATTCTGGCCTTTTAAAACGTCCAGTTATCAGTTTAGCCAAGTGAATAATTAATTTATAGTAAACTGTGATCCTGTTTTATGAAAAGTGTTTTTGAGAGTAAGAAAAATTAGGCAGAAAGGAAAATCGCATTGTGTAAGGAAAGGATCTTGTGTGGTAAATTTCGTCCTAAACAGAATGGTTATTTAGAAAAGTGATAGGCAGGGGAATCCAGAAGGTTTACAATGTTTGATAATTATCTGTGAAGGATTAAATAAGGTTCATAAAAGGAAATTTGTGAAGGAACTTTCATGTGAGCCAGTTGAATATCCAGTATTGCCTTTAGAATCTGTTGGCTTGTAATCTTACTTGAACAAATGTTTTAAGCCTTTGATATTTGACAAAGCTCCAAAAATCAAAACTCTAAGTTTGGTTCTTTTGAATATGAAGACCACTGAAAGTCTGAGAAAGACATACGAGGCTTATTTGGTATGCTAAAAATGTATTGGAAACATTATTAAATATGAGATGGTGGTTAATTTTGTGTGGATTATGTTTATATATATGTTCCAATATTACAAAATATTGCTCTGGTGGTGCCAAGGAGTAGGCTGTGGCTCAAGGAGTAGGGCACTGGTCCCACATACTGGAGGTGGTGGGTTCAAACACAGCCCCAGCCAAAAACTGCAAAACATATATATACATATATATTGCTCTGTCTTAGTGTACATTATCATCTCAGAAAGGTCTTTTGTAACTGGCAAAGTCCAAAGTTTGTCCTTCCAGGGAAAAATTAGGAAAGGCTGGCAAATTCTCTAGAATTCAAATTTCTGATGTTTTTGGAAATTAAATACCATCGGGCTAATAGAAAACTTCTAGGATTTTAATTAGAAAGCTTATATGTTCATGAGTATTGTTAATCTAACTTCAAACAGAATAGAAATCAGTTACGTGGAATGGGCTGGTTTGTTATGGCTTTTTGTTTGAAATATTGCTGATTCTTTCTGGGTTCTGTTTTCTACAAGTCAAGAAAACCATTTTATGTCTTTGAGCTATTTGTAGCTTTAAGCAATGTATATACTTATAGGCAGAATTTGAAACATTTATTTTTTCCCTTTCCTCAATTTCTCTGCAATTTGAAAACCATTTGAAAGCTTTCTTAATTTCTGACAATACAGTTATTTGCATAACTTCAATAAGAATCTGTTTTGCTCTATAGGACATGATGAAGGCACTGGTTATTTTACTAAGGCTTTGACTGCAACAGCATTGTCAGAGGTATTCAGACTGCATTAGGGAATTAAGATTGACTTTATAAGGTCAATAAAAAATTCCCTTGTAAAAATTGGCCAGATACCCATCATTAACATTTTCTCATCTGTGGTAAAGTGATGAAGGTTGCTTTCTGACAGGTCCGGGAAACACAATTTGCTTGGGGACCTCAAGAGAAGAGAAATTTACCAAATGCGCACAGGTATCTAATGGCACAGATAAAACCTGGGCTCATGGAAGGCTTTCAAGTCTAACCTGAGATTCCTTATAAAATGTTCCAGCAAAGCCAATTTTAAAGGGAAGAAAAGCCTAGATGGTTAATAATTATTCTTGCTGCACTTTATGAAAATAATTAGACCCAGTATACTGAAAGTACAGTTTATTTTGGCAATTAAATTAGTTTTTCTATAATTTGTTTTTAGTAAAGTGAGAAATTAGAGAGAGGAAAATGGTTCAAAAAGAGAAAAACTATGTCCCACCTGTATGAGATTCCATCCTTGTCTGCAATTCTAGCACATAAAATGAGACGTAGCTATTTTACTAAACTGATCTGTTAAATGGGACTAAGAAACTGGCCAAAGAGTATAGAATTACATACAGTGGTTATATTTGCTCTGAAGCCTTAAGGCTCAACAATTTTTCCAGTGTTGGCCACACTGGAAAAATCTGTGCAGTATTAGACATTATATGCTGTGTCTATATAGATACCTCAGGGAAAATTGGAACCTGAATGAGAATTTCCTAGTAAATGGTGTGACTGTGATACAGCCTCATAAGTGGCTCCACACCCAGCTGATGTTCAGGAATATTCACACCAGTTGAATTGTCCAGAACTTTGGATCAGTTCTGTAGGGACTCTTAAAGCTAGGTATTATCTTAAGAACTGTGCTAAGGGGAAGTGCCTATAACTCAGTGAGTAGGATGCTGGCCCCATATACTGAGGGTAGTGGGTTCAAATCCAGCCCTGGCCAAACTGCAACAAAAAATAGCCAGGCATTGTAGCAGGTGCCCGTAGCCCCAGCTACTCAGGAGTCTGAGGCAAGAGAACTGCCTAAGCCCAAGAGCTGGAGATTGCTATGAGCTGTGATGCCACAGCACTCTACTGAGGCTAACAAAGTGAGACTCTGTCTCTAAAAAAAACCCAAAAACTGTGCTAAGTCTGTAAATAAGAATATTAATGTTCTTGTTGTGTGCATTGTATGATCCTCAGCCTTGAAATCCAGAACTTGCAGATATTTGTAAGTGGTATTTGTAAATGTTTTCATTCTCTTACTCTGAACCCAAACTTGACTTCATCCCTGTCAGTGTAAGGGAGCCAGAAAGCCACAAACATATGCAAGATAGCTGAGGTCATGCAGAAGCCAGATGAAAGCCCTGATATTTCTGTGAAAAACTGTGGGAAACATACAGACTGGCCAAACCATTGTATGAAGTTACTAAGAGGGGAGAGAATGGGCCAGCTGAGTAGAAATCTGGCCAACCAAAAGCCTTGCAGAGGCTAAAGGAAAAACTAGGCAGTCCTGGTGCCAGGCTTCCCTGACCTGGCCAAGCCTTTGGAACTGTATGTATGAGAAAGAAACAGAGCAGCTGAAGGAGTGTTTGGCCAGAATGTAGCATCCTGGGCAGGACCAGTTGCTTATCTCTGTAAGAAACTTGACAGGGTCTCAAAAGGATGGCCCCAGGCCTAAAAACACTTGCAGCCATGGCCATGCTGGTGCAAGAGGCTGCTAAGTTGACTTTGGACAAAACTTAAGAGTCTGGTTACCATACACAGTGGTCACTCTTATAAACACCAAGGGGTGTCATTCGTTGACCAAATCATGTCTCACTGAATATCAAAGTATACTGTGTAAAAATCTGAGTTTGGTTAGAGAGTTTGTATGCATGAGGCCATGCACTTAGGACAGAGGCAAAAGAAAATTAAGAGGCTTCTGAGGAGATACTTTTACTTCCCCTATTGGCCACCCTTGCCAAGAAAGTCATCCAGCATTACGTGGTATGCAACCAACTCTGTCACCGAAATTCAGTCCTACAGGGAAGCCCCTTTTAAAGATGTGCAAATGGACTACACTGAGTCGTCCAGATGTAGAGGAAACTGGTGCTCACTCGTTCTGGTCTGTACATACTTGGAATAGGTGGAAGCCTTCCCCACCAAGATGAAGAGGGCTCCTGAAGTAGTAAAAGGATTGCTGAGAGAAATCATCCAATGGTTTAGGTTGCCACTCTGATTTAGATTTGACAATGGGCTAGCCTTCATAACAGAAGTAGTGCAAATGATAGCTAAAGCTTAAATATCACCTAGAAACTATATGTGACATGTAGGCTTCAAAACTTTGGCAGGGTAGAGTGCATGAATAGGGCCATAAGAGTAGGAATTGGTAAACTCTGCCAGGAAGCAAAACTTAATTGGATACAGGTCTTGCCACTGGTCTTGTTCAAACAGGCCTCCGTCACTCCTCTGCAATTTAGCAGGGAATCCTAAAAGAACTGGGAGAGACTGAATTGAACAAGCAGTTTGAAGCTGTAGGAAGAGAAGCAAGGAAGATCTCCACTTGGGTAATTAACTGTGTTCTGTTCGTCTTTTGGGTCTGTACATCCATTCTTTCTGGGGGATTAAGGTGATCAAGTCTAGGTCAAGGATCAGAATCCAATCCCACCAAACCAAGGTAGAAGGGACTCTACACCATCATCCTGACCACAAGCACGGCAGCAAAGGTGGAAGGCATCCTCGCCTGGATTTTTTTTTTTTTTTGAGACAGAGCCTCAAGCTGTCACCCTGGATAGAATGCTGTGACATCACAGCTCACAGCAACCTCCAATTCCTGGGCTCAAATGAGTCTCCTGCCTCCACCTCCCAAGTAGCTGGGACGACAGGCGCCCGCCACAACGCCCGGCCACTTTTTGGTTGCAGCCATCATTGTTGTTTGGCGGGTCCGGGGGCTGGATTCGAACCCACCAGCTCAGGTATACGTGGCTGGCGCCTTAACGCATTGAGCCACAGGTGCCGAGCCCCTTGCCTGGATTTGTCTCAGTCAGCTGAAGAGAGCTTCACTGCCCTGTAGGAAGCAAAGGTAACTTTTAAGATGGTCAAAATGCCCTCCTCCAGGCACATACTGGGAGGTGGCTGGTGTGGCTTGAAGCTTGACAAGACTTATCTTAACTGGACTTTGGACTTTGGGAAAAGGGAAGGTGGGATATGATCTGTGCACCCACATTATTGAGATAGAACAGAAGGTGTCTCCTTTATACCTTTTACGAATGCAAAGGCACCCAGAAGGGAGCTTGCACTCATAATCAGATACAGTATTCATATGTGATACAGGGAAAAGTTAAAACCCACGTGTATATTAGCCCCCCCACCACAGTACAATTAAGGCCTGGGTAGAGAACCCTGAGAGGAGTCACAGTCCCTGAAATCTGAATGCTGGTCCAGACTAGGGAACTAGGAAAGCCCAGCCAGGTACTCTGAAAGTTATGGCCTGAGGTGCCATGTGAGGGTGCTGCAGCAGAAGGAATTGGGAAAGAAACTATAGGACAAATTAGAAATACCTCTATGCCTCAGATTTTGTAAAAAAGTGATGTAAAGTTGAATGTGAAAAGCGATTAATATCAGCTCCTGCAGAAGCAAGCTGACACTGAGACCCTAAATTAAAGTGTATATGGAGTCTCAAAAGGGGGGAAGGAGAGGATATCAAGGAAGGGTGAGGTCTAAAAGAACAGAGGTCTTCTCAAGGAGACCCCAAGGATACCCCTGCAGGGTCCCCTTCATGGTGACTCAGCTCTTAGGAATTTGTAGACAACTTCCTGGGACCTGGAAATTTCTGCTTCTGTGGAATCTTATAGTTCCGTGGGGACTGGAACAGCTCCTCTCACTTGATTCAAACTGACCAATGAGAAAGGTACCTGTGGGTTGGAACTTTTTGACTGGACAGAAAAAGGGAAAGACCAGTCCAGTTGGGGAGTAAGGCCATTTTGAATTTGTCTATGCCATTCACTCCACTGGCTGAAGTAAAGTCCTTCCTCTTATAAACATGGTGTTTGGGTGCTCTTTCTCTCCATTGGGCCTCATCTTCCTACAACAAAAGGACAAAGTTTATTGATAGAAAGATTGATAAGCAAAATAGGGGCAACAGAACCTGAGGAGACAGGGGGAATGCAACGGGGAAGCCCCCTGTAGACCTCCTGACTAGGGGTTTATATACTGCTTTTCCTGTCCTGTGGGCAGGGGTTTTGAGGATTCTGTGTCCAGATCATGTCACAACTGGCCAGAAAATAATCCTAAAATTAACAAAGGAATTCAGTCCTTGCAGTCCTTGCCCCAGGTGAGGCAGTAGTGTGTGCTACTTACTCTAGGAGTAACCACCAATTGAGATATACCCATCAGCCTGTGTGTGTGTGTGTGTGTGTGTGAGAGAGAGAGAGAAAGAGAGAGAGGAGGGAGAGAGAGAGAGAGAGAGAGAGAGAGAGAGAGAGAGAGAGAGAGAAAGTGACCTTGCTTGAGCTCAGAGAATGATCCTGGAAAGGGCCTGTTTGTGTCTAGAGGTGGGAAGTCTCCAATGAGACTGATTTCTGAGCTCATCCAGACCTAGAAAATGGGAGTCCCTGTCCAGACCTGAAGGGGGAACCCTGTATAACTAGTATTCGGTTCATTTGATGGGTGAAGACACTGAGCTCAGAGAACTCTAAAGACTCGCCTGGGTTAGTGACTAGTGGAGTTGGGATGCAAAACAGTGACCTCTAGCAGGTGAGGAGAGGTCAGTGAGAACATGACTTGAAAAACATCTAGGTGTTTCTTGACATGGGGGATGGAGGAGGTGGGTGAGGGTGAGGAAGACCAGGAAAGGGGTTGAGAGACAGGAGTCTGGGCAGCAGGGAGCAGTCAGCAGAGGCCCAGGGGAGGTACAGTGGGAAGGGAGAGAATGCTGCAGGAGGGGCCTCGGCCGGGGCAGGGGACTGTGGGGGGAGCTTTGCTCAAAGGATTGAAGAATGGAGGATTTGTTCCATCCAAGGCACAAAGGCACATAAACAGATTAGTGACAGGATCAGATTTGCATTTCAGAAAAATTGTTTTGGCAGCAATGTTCATAAGGGAAAAGGAGCAGGAAACCATTTGTTTCCTTGGCTCAGGAGACCAGGAAGGTCATGCCACACCTGATAATACAGCCTGGAGAAACTCTCAACATCTGCTCAAAGACAGCAACGCTCCACTGTTTGTAGTAGCAAAAACTCTGCATAGCCTTCAGTAGAGAATAAATAAATAAACTGTAGTATAGTCCCATAATAGAATACCATATGGTAGTTAAAATGAATGTGTTTTGCAACATGTGGCAACAGGAAGAAGAAATAAAATTGAGTGAAGAAAACAGAGTGCAAAGGATTTGTATAGTATGATGTCATTTTAGTAAAGATGAAAAATGAACAAATGCTTTGGATTGTTTATGGATATATAAATACAGAAAGAGAGCTCCCTGGAATAAGGGACTTGGGGACCAGGAGATGGGCTCATCAAGGTGGGTTTAAATAAATTGGAAAATGTGACAATGTTAAGGGGGGAGGGGGAGTTATTTGTTTGCTTGCTTTGAGAAAGAATTTCACTCTCTCACCAGAATCTGGAGTTCTGTGGTGACAGCCTAACTCACAGAAACCTCAGATTCCTGGGCTCACATGCTCCTGCTGCCTCCGTCTCCTGAGTAGCTGGAACTAGAGGTGTCTACCACAACATGTGGCTAATTTTTCTACTTTTAGTAGATACAGGGTCTCACTCTTGCCCAGACTGGTCTCCAACTCCTGACCTCAAGCAATCTACCAGCCTCTGACTCCCAGAGTGCTAGGATTATAGACAAGAGCCACCATACCCAGCCAACAATATTAAGATTTTGATAAAACTAGTAGTCAGAACACAGTTATTAATTATTCTCCATACTCAATTCCCTATTTGAAATATGCCATTTGTTTAAAAGTTAAGCACAGATCCAAACATGTATACTTTCTCAAACAAAGAGAAATAAAGGAAGGAAAGAGGACACCCAGAGAGAGGGAAGTGGGAGGCCCCTGTGGTGTCCCACAGAGGAGGCATGAACTGATGCAGTGGCAGCAGGGAAGTGTCCACTGGGTTGTGGCACGTGGGGGAGAGAGTTGAATCCAGATGACTCGGGGTGCTCTGGCTGGCGTTACTGAGTGGGTGGCCAGGCCAGTCACCAAGAAAGAGAATGTAGGAGAAGGAACAATTTTGGCTGGGTGTGGTGCCTTGTGATCAGACATTTTCAGTCTGAGATTATTCCAAGAAGAAATGTCCAATATGCAATTTGATTTTAAGGTGAGAGTTCAAGGTCTGGGATAGAAATATAAAGTTGATCATCACCAGCTTTTTGGAAAAATCATGAGAATAAAAGAGATTGTCTTACATTAGGAATGAAAGTGGATATATTCTATGCATAACGATTAGAATATATTTTAATGGAAGATGAGCTCAGGTATGAGAAGCATCATAAGTAAGTAAAATATTACTTCTGACTTTTACTCACTGTATGTGAAATTTTCACAAGAGGTGGGAACTTGCCCCTTCAACAGATTGTGTGTCTACAGTTGGGAACATGTGGTGTCTCATCCCACACTCCCATCCTGAGAAAGAGCTTGGTGTCCATCTACCGTCAACAAGGCACTGCCAAATACCCATGAAAACCAGGCTGAGGGGGGCAGCTCAGCTAATGCTCAAAAACCTGGGGAATCTACAAAAGCAATGCAGATTCCAGAACCACGGAGCCCAGGGATGGCTGATCACTGGTCAGGTGCAGGAGCTGCGGTGACACCTCGTGGAGAGCAGCTGTCCTCTGATGGGGGGTCCCGTTTGCCTCAGTGACTAGCGATCCCCACTGGGACCCCAGGCAAGCTAGTTAACCTCTTTGTTTCTTAGTTTTCTCATCCATAAAATGGGGATAAAAAAATAGTACCTGCTTTTAGGGTAGTTGTAAGGATTAAAATGATTCACTTAAATCAAGTCTGACATAGCAGTGTAAACATGCAATGAAAGATGTTACTACCGTCATTATTTTTATTAACATATATGGCCTATCATTTCTGCTAAATGTTCTAATGATATTTTAAAAAAGAATAAAATTCTACACTTGAGTCCTTTGTACTAAGACTGTGACTTCTGCTGTTTTCCATACCTCCTGAGGTAGCTGCCTTTGTCTAATATTTCCTTGGCACAGGACATTTATCCTGGAGCTACTGGCAGCACAGGGGCATATGGGAATGTTGGCATTTAATAGAAGGTGGATCCTGATTCAAATGGCTCTTATTACTATCCAGGTGCCTCAGCGGACCTCATGATATCCAGAGTTTCTGCCAGTTTCAGAGGCAGTATTACTGCAGTTAACAAACTTGCTCCTAAGCAAATTTAGTTTGTTGACCTTCAGGCCTGGCATGCCCTAAAGACCTAATTAATTGTGTAGACTTCCTGAGTAAGAAATATCATATTATACTCAGAATTTTGAAGAGAAAATTCCCTAAATTACACATAGATGATTCATTTAACAGGTCCATAGGATTAAAAACAACAGATGTACATGATACGCACTGTTTACCAATCTTACTAATATCTCATGCTAACAACACATTGGGTATATTTTATGAATATTGTGTTGACTAATTTTGATTGTTAGACTTCTACATTGGAATTTATTCAGCAGTTTTAATTTCATGAGTTGCTAATTATAAAATTTTTGCCTATTATGTGGTCAATTATTTATAAACTATTACTAAGGTAATCTAAGTGAAAATATAGCAAGTGATGCAACATTAAAATCTCAGCACATAAAAAAAGTTCTCAGCCTTACTAGTTATTAGAGAAACACAAATGAAAACCACAAGAAAATATCATTACCTACCTACAAGAATGGCTAAAATCAGAAAAACTGACCTTACAGCTGTTGACAAGGATGTAGAGGAATTGGACCTCTTATACACTGCTGGTGGGAATGCCAAATGGTATAACCACTTTGGAAAACAGTTTGACAGTCTCCTATAAAGTTGAACATATACTCCTATATGACACAGCAATCTCATTCTTAGGTATTTACCCAAGAGAAATGAAAATATATGTTTCCACAAAAAACTTCCTACAAATACTTCTGTTAATAGAAGTTTTATTCATAATTGTCCCAACTGGAAGGAAACCCAAATGCCTTTCAGTGAGTAAATGGATACATAATCTGTAGGGTTGCTATGTGGAAGGCCAAATCATGGCCCCAGAAGAAATCCTACAGTTTCCCATTCTCCCTATGTATCACAACTTTAGGGGTGACTTTTGGGACATCCTGTCAAAATGTTTTTGACAGAACTCATAAAACTACACCAAAAAATAAGTTTTACTGTGTGTGTATTTAAAAATAAAATTTTAAAGGTAGCTCAAGCTTTAGCAGCCAGGGAAAATGTTGAAATCTTAAACTTCAAAGGTTATATACACAGGTCCTCAGAGACACCAGTTAGATCTTAAACGGAGAATTTCTCTTTCATCAAAGAAAAAGTTAACCCTCTGGTGGCTGACAACCCCACAGCACAAGTGGAACTGAGTCATATCTTGCAGGGCCCTGGAGAAAGAGCACAAAGAGCTCATGTGAGAGAAAAGAGAACACTCCAGTTCATAAGAAAGGAGAGAAGCCTCATTTTTAAGGTACTTGGTAATAGAGGTCTGCATTTGTTTGATGTATTAAAGGTAATAAACTTCAAGAACTGTCCTTTAAGGTGAATTATTTCTGTTTTCTTTTTAAATTCAGCTGCAGCTCCCTCCCCTCAGCCACGATGAGGCTGAAATGGCCATGCCAGGGATGTGCAGAAGGTGGGAAGAGAGCAAAACTGAAAAATTTCTGCAAAAGACCAAAGGTACAAAAAAAGTGTCATCCAACTACATGCTGACCTGAGCAAGATGAGACAGAAGAGGCATGAGAGAGTTTGGACAGCATAGAATGAAAAGTAGCTCTGAGCAGAGCCCAACCTCAGTCACACCAGCCTTACTAAGTGTTTTCACTCACAGGAGGATGAGTGTTCTCAAAGAGTTCCTTCTTGCAACATCCATAATCAGTAGCAGCAACTACCCTTGAGAATAGTTGTCTCATTATACATGCTGGTTCCATCACTGTCAACAGTGCTGTCATTTTCACAAAATTCAAAGTTGAAGTTACCCCTTATTTTGTGAGACAGAGGCTCACCCTGTCACCTTGGGTAGAGTGCCGTGGTGTCATATCTCACAGCAGCCTCCAACTCCTTGGTTCAAATGATCCTCCTGTCTCAGCCTCCTGAGTAGTGGAGACTACAGGTGCCTGCACCAAGCCCAGGTAAGTTTTCTATTTTTAATAGAGATGGAAATTACCCTTTTTGCTCTTGTTGCCATACAAGGTTGTTATGTAATGAAAAACAAGTTAATTGTTGGAGAATGTTTAGCAAAAATGATCATTTAAGTTTTGAAATACTTTAAATACCATCTCTGAAACTTGTGTGGTCCAAACACTTAAATGCAGGGTCTTATTATTGTGTAGTTAGTGATATGATTCAGTCAAGCAAGGAACAACCTGGTAGCTGAGCATTCTATGAGCACAGCTGCCACTCAGTCTATCCTAGTCCCTGCTGGGAGTTCAATATCATCTGGAAGCAGTTTATTGACATAAATATTCCTGGGGATAATTCTGGGTCCTGTGGCTGGCTGTGTCTTCTGGGATAGCAGCGAAAATGCCAGGAATCCTTGGGTTAGTTAGCACTTATCTTGATGGCCTAATCCAGAGAGATCAAGCCAAGAATAAAATGTGGACTCAGGCTCATCTCAAACTCTGCACTTCTTTTTTTTTTTTTTTTTTTTTTTGAGACAGAGCCTCAAGCTGTCACCCTGGATAGAGTGCCATAGCCTCACAGCTCACAGCAACCTCCAATTCCTGGGTTCAAGCGAGTCTCCTGCCTCTGCCTCCCAAGTAGCTGGGACTACAGGTGCCCGCCACAATGCCCGGCCATTTTTTGGTTGCAGCCATCATTGTTGTTTGGCGGGCCCAGGCTGGATTCGAACCCGCCAGCTCAGGTGTACG
>CAUYON010183049.1:0-16220 GCA_963573935.1 Arctocebus calabarensis | reverse complement strand
GCCCTTCAATAACTGCCCGTTGGGTAATTGTGTTTGGTCGGTAACCTGTGGGTTTCCCGTGGGGTGTGGGGGCCATACCAACCCATAAGGCAACATGAAAAATTTAAAACCCACCCACCCCCCCCCCCCCCCCGTGACGGAGAGCAAAGTCAGCAAATCTTGCCTAGTCGCACATGTGCAGGGCCATCCTGTGCACGCATAGTCTGGAAGCTGCAAAGTTTGAGGCAAGCTTGTTTTATGGCTCTATAGGAGCCAAATATGACATTTAAATGATCCATTCCATTAATATTGTATCACTGTATCGATCTGGAATGTATTTTAATCAAAGCCCCCTTGAAATGGCTTCCTTTGTTGTATTTTCTTGTTGGCTCATTTTGTCAACATCTGCTATGTTTAGACAATAAGAATTAAAACTGGGGAATGCTGTTTGTATTCAGCTACTTTTGTTGAGAGTGTAACATCCCAAGATTGGCAGTGTTTATGTAAATCAGTGTGGCTGACACAGCCATCATAAACAAATGAGGAAAATATAACAAACACATTGTTCACGCAGGAAATGTTTGTTTTGAGACTTGGCTTTGGTCTCAGCAGATTGATGAAGAGCCGCTGATACTGCAGATCTGTGCAGCATGTGCCGCGGGCAGTGCTCCCACCCTGCAGGCACCGCAGGGGCCCAGGCTTGCCCCTGGCCTACCGAGGCAGCTGCTGAGCTTCTCCAGCTGAAGTGAGATGGATTTTACCACGTATGGTGCCACAGACAACTGGTGTGAGCACTGCCACTCCACCTGGGTTTCTGCAGCCAACTGGCCACCATCATGTGGCACTCAGAACAGGAATAGCTTCAGTGAGGCCCTGTGACCCACTCCGTGTGCTAGTTCTCCTTCAGGAAGGGAAGATGAGGGGGAAATATCACACGAGTGCACAGAGAGACAGACACATCCTGATGTCCACACAGCAGTGTTCTTGCACACAACTGGTAGAACAGATGGCGGGACATCCAAACCCCAGCATGCCACGTAGCCATGAAAGAGCAAAAGACAGAGCTACCTGTGGGCAGCCTCCAGCCCTCATAGAGAAGTGAAAAACATACACAAATGGCATAAAATGGCACACTCCCTTTTGTGTCCTTTAAGAGAACATTTGTATTTGCTTATATAGTCTTAGGATATTGTTTCCAGAATGACCTCACAAAACTGGTAGTGAGAAATCAAGGAGACAGAAAGTTTAGAATCAAAGGGTTCTTGCTCTTTGTGTTTATCCTGTTCTATTTGCATGTATCCTTTACATAAAATATTTCTTATAAAAATAAAGGAAAGATCCACTAGGGTGCCTATAATCAAAAAGACAGGTAATAATAAGTGCTGGTGTGGATTAAAAAAATTGGAATCTTCATATACTGTTGATGGTAATGGAAACTGGTACAGCCACTTTCTTGGGGAAGCTGCCGAGATTATGATAACCTCAGGCTTAGTAACATGCAGCCCCCATCACCACTTGCTGTAGAGACCCTGCACAGGAAAGCAGCCCAGTCTCCCCAGTGACCTCCCTGTTTTCACACAGAGCCATGCAGGAGAGCAAGGGCTTCCCACTGTGATTCCAGAGGACTCTGCTGGGCTCACAGGCCTTCTATGCAGCCATGCAGGAAACCAGGGCAAGGAAGTGGGTGAGGTCCTCCTGTTGGGCTGTGATGAAAGCAATGACCATTCACTATTGCCTTGCTTGACAGAGAGCATAATTAGCTCCAGAACTCACTCTCTGTTTTGCAAGAGAAATAACACCTCCTTACCAAGCTTAAAATGGTTCTCAGCAAACTGTGGCCACTGAGTACTTCTTACATTTAGAGGAATGCTGATGCAATCACATTTCTGGTAGAGAGCATCTCTCTTCCAAGAAAATGCTATCTATTTGGGCCAAAGAGACACTAAGGAAATAAATAAGTCCCACTGCACCCAAAACTCATTCTGTAGTAACAGTTTTCTGCCCTTCATAAGACTCAGCCTTTCCTGTACAAAGTTCTAAAAGAATGACAAGTTAATATCACATTACCAAGGTGACATTGATATGATGGCCAGCGTAATGGTGTCCACTGAGCCACTCACCTAGAGACTCCATACACATTTGTCATTTCACATGTGGAATCACACCAGTAATCTTTATATCAATCAATTGATCAAATATTTATTGAGAATCTAATAGTAAAAGTTCAGGGCCAAGTAATTACCACTATCAAGTTATCACAGTTGCTTTATCAACTGTCCATGTGATAAGGCCTCTTCACCAAACCTTCCTTAGAACAGGAACCAGTCCATTTTAATGTCCACAGTGTTTCTTGGCCCATGAGCATCTTTTTAACCAAATCATACCATGAACCCCTCCTTATCTAAATCTTAATGACTAAGGAACACAAAAGGGCATTCGGTTATCTTATTCGGCTATCAGGATTTCTTGTACTACAGAAGATCCAGTACCTTTGGGTGGGTGGATGATGGATAGATGGGCATATGGATGAGTGGCTATGTGGGTGGGTGAACGGAAGGATGGGTGGGCAGATAAGTGGATGGATAGGTGGATGAAAAGGATGGAAGGATTGGTAAATGAGGGGATAGCTGAGTGTGTGGCTGGGTAGATGAGCAGATATGAATGGGTAGGTGAGTGAATGAGTGGACATGGGTGGAAGAATGCATAGGTAAGTGGATGAGTGAATAGGTGGGTAGGTGGATGATGGATGGAGCACTTATATCTGTAATTTAAAAAAATTTAAAAAGTGGGCAAGGAGATTTGTGACTATTAATCAGAAAAATGGTAACAGCCTAGAATCTTGAAGCTTGAATAGGAAAAAAGCATAACAACAACTACCATATTTTCTTAGACAAGAAAATGCTAAACTGCATAAGCTGAAGAGCATGCATGCTATTGTTAGCACAACACAAAAAGACACAGGCAAACAATTCCCGTGTTCAAAGACACCTACCTACAAAGAACAGCTGTGCCCTTTCACCTTCAGTCCTGGCTCCTTCAACCGGAGTGAACATGTCAACAATAATTCTTCAGAGCTTCAAGTGTTTGATGAAGCCATGGAGAAATGTATTTTCCATTCCTCACTCACGCATCCTTATTTTTAAACCACTTCTGAAGGAAGATAAGAGGCATAGCACTCTTAGCACACAAGTTGATAAGATCTTTGATAATCAAATGTACTAAGCACACTGTCCCAGGAAATACGATACATTTGAATGTTCCAGAGCCTAAGAAATGGAACCATACCCCTGTGGTCATGGTGGTGCTCCATGTCAGTGATAACATCTTACAGTATTAGCAACATGGACAGAGCAAAGCAGAACTACAAACAGAAGTCTTCCTCACCTCCACAGCCTCAGCCCTGAAGGACAGAAAGTGCTCAAAACACAGTGATACCAGGAACCTGGAAATGGCTTTGGTACCTTTACCTCCTTAACGTGGCAAGGAAGAAATTCACTTATAACTTAATGTAAATGAATTTATTGAATCATTTCCTAGATAAGCAGATTCAGCATAGGAAGGGTATATTGAACAGGAAGATGTTGACTGAGAAATGAGAGAATGTCCAGAAAGGAAAAGGACAGGAAATGGAGGATGGAAGCCTGGGGGCAAAATCACTTCCTTTGCAGTTTTCACAGGGCCAGTCCTGACAATAAGCAAAGATTCTGTCCTCAACAGGCCTGAGGGCACAGGCTGCTTTTGTTTCTACCTGCAGCCTCTGGGTGCCTCTGACTGTGGCTGTGCTAACCCACAGAGATATCAAGTGGAGGGGAGAGCTCTAAACTCCTGGGAACTGAATCTTCAGGATGAGCCATGATCCGCTAGAAATAATGCATGGAGGCGTAATGCAAGCAACGAAAGAGAATCAGAGAGGCTGCATTTCACAAAGGTGCATGCTTGGGAACCCAAGGGACTGGGTGTGGGCCACAGAGGCCTGCCTCATCCATACTTTCAGGTGGGGGTGACAGGTCCAGAACCCTCAGCCAAGTCCAGGCAATGCTGAGACACTGGTTCAGAGCCCTTAAGTCTCAGCTAATTATATCCCCTTGATTCCAGAAAAATCCCCTGAACTGATGACAGCATAGAAAGACTATTTAACAAATTATTCATTTTCTGCAGATTACACTAAGCAGAAAGCTTCCAGAAGAGGGCACTTAATCAAATCAGAGACTTATAGCTGGGAGTAAATTCAGAAGATCTACTACAAAGCCTCATTTTACAAAAGAGAGTCCCAAAGAAGGATATTCGGCCCTGTCACAGCACCACTGAACATCAGGCATGAGCCCACGGCCCTGGTCCCCTTCCACACCACGCCTCCTGGAAATACCAACTTTTTAACATTGCAGACACTTACACATAGTGCTATGGAACCAAAGAAAACAAGCCCAAGGTTACGTTTTGAACAAAACTTTCCCCATTCAGAGATTTAAAAACTCAGGTTTTCTTTGGAACTTTTTTTTTCTTTTTTGCATTTTCTGGCTGGGGCTAGGTTTGAACCCCCCACCTCTGGCATATAGGGCCAGTACCCTACCTCTTTGAGCCACAGGCAGTGCCCAAAACTCAGGTTTTCTTAATAAGGAAATCACATATGATGGTTTCTCAAGCAAGATTTGCCACAGTTCCAAAGGATGAATTATTCAACAGATTAACACACTGGAAATTTCTACCAGCTCTATCTCTTCTTCTGTGAGGAGTTCCAGCTATCCAAATGCCACACCAGGGAAGAGCAGATTGGGAGACTGCCAGACTTCCCGGTGATTACACAAATCTCGGAAAGCCACCACAGACAGAGTTCTATGGCAAGTGGTACAACCTGAAATATCTCACTTGCCCACTAAGGAGAGTCCCAGTCTTCTCATAAAGCACCAAAATCTATCTGCCCACTTCACAGCTGACCCAGTGAAAGCAAAGTTTCCAAAAAGGATTTGGATATTCTCTGTCTAGATTATCTATCCAAACCGCAGGCCAGAGATCTAAAAGAACAGCCAGCCCAGAGGGCTCCACATGGCATTTGCTGAGGCTGTGGGCAGTGTCCTCTGACTGCAGTTTGCTGCTGCCACCCCAGCAAGAAGGGACGGCTGCCTAATCACAAGCTGAAAATGACTGTCCTGAAGGCATCCTCACCCTTGCTAAGCCACATGCCACCTTGTACAAGTCAACTGTGGTCAGTTATCATCACAACTGCATAAACCAAACCCAGCAGCAACACCCTAGAAGCAACTGCTTAACAAGAAAGGATGAAATGCTGACCCACTATGTCCCAGAAATTCCACTTCTAGACATCTGTGCTAGAAAAGCTCTCGAACGAGGACACCAATGGATGAGTGTTAGGATATGTATAGCAGTAATATCAGTCTCATGACCAATCAGGAAAAATAAATCTTTGTCAATTAGAAAATGGCTGAATTAACCATGGTACCATGCAGCTACTAAACAGACGAGCACAGAAAGATCCTTGAAATAATAAGTTGAATGTGAAAGCCAGTTTGCAAAACAACATGCGTCACATGATACTATGCAGCTTTTTATACATACATGATTTTGTATGTAGATGCAACAGCACACAGATACAAACAAACGGAGCAGGGCACACTGAGCTGATTGAAGACTTTGCTTTGGGGAAGAGGACAGGATTATAAAATTAAGGTGATGAGAGACCGTGTGTGTGTGTGTGTCACCAGTGTCATTAAAAGTAAGTCCAAAAGAATAAACAAAAAACTGGACGTTGGAACCAAGGCCTCGGGCACTAGAAGCCAGCCTAGTGTACCCCGAGATGGCGGCCCAGCCCTGATCTGGCCTCCCAGGCAGGTTGTGTCTTAGGAGAAAGGCAAGGCTCGGGGGCATTCGTCATCTCCTAGCCAGCCCCTCACACTCCTGCCCACTTCTCCCCATCCTGTCTGCCCAGCCTGTGCCCCAGCTCCTGGTGTTTGTCCTGCACTCTGATGGACTTGTTTCTCAGCTGGAGCTTGTCATGATCACGAATTCTGACACGCCTGCCCTCTGGCGCTGGACACTCAATGCTGTGGCTAAGGGCACCACCATTCACTTTTCACTCTACCCTTGGAACCCTCCCAGACCATCAAAGCGGAATCACTTCTTCAGGCTTCTGAAGCCAGAAGAAAGTCAGCTAAAAATGGCACTCACTACAAATTCTTCTCCCAGTCAGGCAGTGAACGGTAGGACCCATGTGACGGCCCTAAAATACATGTGGGACAGCAAGGGCCATGAGGCAAAAAGCTGCTTATTTTCTCCTTTTTCCTCATCGTCCCCTTCTGCAATGCACAAATCAAGTTAAATGTGCCCAACCTCCTCTGTGGGTGTATTGCTTTTCTTTCCAACTGGGCCCTGATTCCAGGTTCCACCTGATACTAAGCCTCACACAATTTGTATGGCTGGCATCAGAAGCCAATTATAAAAATGTCCCACCCAAATCCAATGCCATTGGGATTCTTTGCAAGAAACAAGAACTGAATTGCCTGCCCCAGCTCAGACCCTGTCATGCACACCCTGCACAACCAGCTTCTGTGCCATCCCCACACCCGGTGTCCGGGGTCCAACTGTGAGAGGTACTGTCTGGTGGCCCCTGGAGCATCTTCCTCACTCACTGTCTGGGACTTTCCAGGCAAGGCAACGTAGCTCCAGAGAGCAGGCAAAGCATATGGCAGCTCCAAAGAGGTTATTTTCCACTCTTTCCTTCCATCTCTCTTAGCACTAGATCTGCTGGTAGAAGTGTTCAAAGAGTGTTTTCTGTGGTTTCTCTTTATAGCGTCCTTAATGATGCAGGGAGGGTTCCTGGGTGGGGCTCCCACAACCAGTCTCTGAGGACCCAAAGAGTAGGAAGCTGGAGGCGCTGGAGCCGCTGTGCCCTCATTGGCCAGCAGGTGGCCTCCCCCGTGGTGCAGTCAGGCCAGGCTCCCCCTACACCACATGCTTCTGAAGGCCTCATAAATCTCCGTGAAGACCCCTGCCTGGGGTGGGCAGAAGCAAGGCTTTTAGAGAGATGAATAGAAACTTCTCTAAAGAAGACCGACAAATGGCTTCTAAACAAATAAAAAAATGCTCATCATTCCTAATAATTAGAGAAATGCAAATCAAAACCACCCCGAGATACCATCTAACCCCAGTGAAAATGGCCCACATCACAAAGTCTCAAAACTGCAGATGCTGGCGTGGATGTGGAAAGAAGGGACTTTCACACTGCTGGTGGCACTGCAAACTCGTACAACCTTTTAGAAGGCAGTGTGGAGAACCCTCAACTCAAGCTAGACCTCCCCTTTGATCCTGTAATCCCATTGCTGGGCATCTACCCAGAAGGAAAAAAATTCTTTTATCACAAGGACACTTGTACTAAACTATTTATTGCAGCTCAATTTACAATTGCCAAAACATGGAACCAGCCTAAATGCACACCAACCCAGGAATGGATTAACAAGCTGTGGTATTTGTATACCATGGAATACTATTCAGCCATTAAAAAAGACGGAGACTTCACATCCTTTGTATTAACCTGAATGGATGTAGAACATATTATTCTTAGGAAAGTATCACAAGAATGGAGAAATAAGAAGCCCATGTACTCAATTCTGAAATGAGGACAATTAAGGTCCTAGTACACACTGGGGAGTGGGGGGACGGGGACAGCTGACAAAGGAAGGAGGGAGGGGTGGGGGGTCAAGGGATGTGGTTCACCTTTTGGGGGCAGGACACAAATATAAGAGGGTCCTTATCTAACAAAAGTAATTAGTGTAACCTGCTTCTGTGTACCCTCAATGAATCTCCAACAATAAAAACAAAAAAAAAAGAAGCAAGGCTTTTAACTATAGCTGGACTTATCTCCTGGCCTCAAGTAAAAAAAAATCAGAAAATATTTATTTAACTTTTCATAGAAAATAAACACATTTGTGCAGTATACTAAAAACACCTTTGTGCCCCCATTCTTGCAAAGGAGAGGCCTGGATAACACAGTAGTTATAAAATGTCCATTTACAATAATTTCTGTTATCATCATATTACTCTGACTGTGGCACCCTGAGTCCAGACTGACTGGGCCACTGGCTGACAGCTGCTTCCCACAGGTGGAAGATGAGGCTCCACACCGGATGGCACTGGTCTCGGGGAAGGGGGCTCCGCAGCGGCATGCTGTGAGACCTGGGCTTGGGGACATGAGTGACAGATTTGAGGTCCAGCCTGCCCCTTCAGCAAGCTGCCAGGGCTGACCAGGCCTGCACACAGCCAGGAGGGCGAGATGCAGGGAGACAGGCACAGTGGGGCCTGCACAGCAGAAGGACCTGCACGTCACAGCCTGCCCCCCCACACCGGTCTGTTCCGTGAAAAGGCTCCTCCTCAGCCCAGGATGTTCTTTGTGCACCTGTCCTGGTGGTGTGCGCTCTCTCTTGAAGGCACCCGTAGGTAGACCTGTCACAGACATGGGCAATGCCCACTCGCCTCACAGCCCAACCTGAGTCCCTACCCCTTCCCATCCACTCTCTCACACACGTATGCACACACACTGAGAACACAAACATACACTCTCACACACACACATACAAACAGGCACACTCACACAATGCCAACACCTCACACTTGATACCCACACCCACTCTCACACATCCACGTGCCTTCTCACAGATTACACCCACTCATCCACACACACTCTCTCACACAGACCTGGCACGCACACACCCTCATACACACACGTGTACTCTCACACTCACACACATGCTCCAGGGTCACTGAACTACCCCAAGCGTGAGGCACCAGATGGGGCCTGTCCACTCACTGCTCGTGGTCCATGACAAGACAAATGCAGAAATTGGGACTGAATGTTTAGAAACCACTATAGCAATTTGACAGAGTAATTTGATATCTCTTGAATCTAAAAATAAAACCATTGAATTTGTGCTTTGTGTCTTCTTTTTTATATCACTTTTAGTAATTTATTTAATCATAATTTATAAAAATATAAGTCTGGGTTGGGCGCCCATGATCAATGGTTAGGATGCCAGCCACATGCTCCTGGAATGGTGGGTTCAAACCTGCCCAGGGCCTGCCAAAAAATAAATAAATAAAAAGTAGGTGTTGTGGTGGGCACCTGTAGTTCCAGCTACTAGGAAGGCTGAGGCAAGAGAACCACTGGAGCCCAAGAGTTTGAGGTTGCTGTGAGCTGTGATGCCACAGCACTCCACCAAGTGTGACTAAGTGAGACTCTGTCGCAATAAAAAAATAAATAAAAAATAAAAATAAATAAAATGTGTGTGTGTGTGTGTAAGTGTGGCAAACATTGAAAAGTGTAGAGAGAAAAAGAGCCAGTCCTTCCTCCCGGCCAACCTGAGGGACACGAGATCGTGGTCTCGGTCACCTACGTCAACACCTGGTGCTGCTGTACCCCCAGTGATGAGCCAGGCGATTTTGCAGGCTTTGGGTAGGAATTCCTTTTCCTGCCCACTGCAAGATCAGACAGATTCAGGCAGACCTGTGACCCGCCCCCAGGCCTCAGGCCTCAGAGCCTGTGCTGGGGTGACCCAGGCCTTCTCTGGGCTGTCAGGGGCAGGCAAGGATGGCATACAGGCCAGTTTCCCCCAGGAAGAGGGAGAGGAAGGCTGTAACCCAGCTCCCACTTGTAGTGGCCCAGTCACCTGCCCACCCAGAGCCTACACTTGGCAGCTAGTGGTCACTCGGCCTCAAACTGAGCTTTAGCCAGCAGAGAGTCACTTAGGGTGGATTTGAAAAATGTGAGAAAAATCTGGCAAGTCAGAAAAGCACACAACATACAGAGGGCAAGAAGTTGTTAGACTAGAGGTGATAAAAATCCATGATGTGTCACAGAGAAAGCCCGCCAAACGTCTGTCTGCTGGGCGTCCATGTGAAGAGAAGCTCCGACTGGACCCTGTGATGTGGCTGCTTTCTCCTGGCCGCTTCCCCAGGCTCCGGCAGGCAGGCAGGCCAGACAGGCACAGCGAGCCCTGCACTGTGACTGCAGAAACCCAACTGCTCACGTCTCTGTATTTCCACTGGAGGGACAAGACCCGTAAGTCACAGATTTCACCTCAGGGACCTGGAGTCCACATTGACCAGCAGCTGCAAGACACCCGTACTCCAGGTGACAACGCCTTGGCCTGAATGCATCTGCCACACAAAGTGTGGTCACTAGGAAGGATAAGGCTCCCACAGCATTTTTTTTTTCCAATCAGAAAATACATTAGCTTGAGAAACTAAACACCTCATGTCAGGAGTCTGGTTTGGGGGTGGGGGCGGCAAGAAAGGGGGTCCATAGCACTGGCCCTTTTTATTTCCCAATGTAAGCAAATTCACTCAGGACATGAGTCATTCTTGGAACATGACAGGGCCTGTAGTTTTTGTTCTAAAGAAATGTATTTCTTATCTTTTAAAAACATGTATTTTGCATTAAAAACGCATGTTTAAAATATGCTGGAGGCACAAAATGCAACTCAAACTGAGCTTTTCTTTTTTTCCCAAACTGTGGTTAAACCGTTTCCAAGAACGACAGGAGTGGATACTTGCTTGGGTGCTACTTTTTGCAGAACAAGAACCCAAATGAGAGCAGCAAGATCCACGTGCAGCCCACCCAGAGGACACCCAGGCACTCTGTCCGCTTTGTACCTCTCTAGTTACGATACTGGAGACAACTGCCTGATTTGTTTCAGGCCTTAACTTTGGTTCTGAACACATATGCAACAACTTTTAGAAGAACTCAATGATTTGGGGAGATCCTAAACTACTTTCTGCTCCGCTCCTTTGATACACGACAGGGGGCTCTTATCACAGAGGAACGCGGCCCTCCCCACAGTGCACCAGGCCGCTGCTTCCAGGGAGGTGACAACCTGGTCATTGAGGTCAGTGATGCCCCCAAATGATTCCAGTGCAGTGCCAGCTTAGATCACTGATCCAGTCTGAGGAGGTGACCCAGTCTAAGTGACCAGTGATTTAGTCTGAGGCGGGAACCCAGTCCAAAGTGCTGATCCGGTCTAAGGCAGTGACCAGTCCTTGCACCTCTAAAACATCTGTTCCTAGGCCCCACCCCAATCTGTTAAATTAGACTTCCTGTGGGTGACTCCTAGCACCCATGATTTCCTGTGAAAATTGGCTGGACAACATGTGCACATGGCACAGGTCAGTAGTGGACCAGTGCTCTTGTAATCTAAGAGCTAAAACCCCTGTGGCACCACAGAGACCCAAGCCTGCATGGGCTCAGATGAATGACCCATGAGCTAGCTCTGTAGCAGGGATGACAGCAGCTCCAGGCATCTGAGCAGCTCCGAGTTCTCTGCAGGCCACATCTCAGGCTGTCGGCAGCACCACTCTGCAGCGTGCACAGGTGATCAGTGATGTCCCAGTCACATCTGGGATGTCTTCTCATCCATCAGCACAAATGAGGCTTGGAAGGGCACTATTCACACAGCAGGGTTCCAGAGCACAGGCCCAAAGGAGAGGGGACTTGCTGCCCTGCTGGTCAACGACCACAACTGAGGTCCTGGCCTGTGGACCAGGCCTATGCAGGAAGCTCAGGGGAGCCTCACAGGGAGACAGCCACTGTCCCGGCCACTCTGGCGGGACCCACATTGGCAGAACTTCCCCCGGCTTTCTGAATTGCTAAAACCTTGAACAGAGACAGAGGATTATAACATAAAACAAAGGTATACAGGTCCTCCTTCTGGGAAAGCTGTGTTACATGCCGTCCAGCCCACCAGGAGCCAGGCTAAAGGGCATTTTCATTTACTAATGGCTCCAGGGAAAAAGCATGAGCCACCTAGGGCCAGTTCTCCCTCTGTCTGGAAGGGTCCTGCCAAGCTGCTTCCTAGGCCAGACTGGGGCAGGACCATGTCCCTGCTCCTGCCATTTCCTGCTACATCTGCCAGTGGCCAGCACCAGACACAGGGAAGGCAGGACAGAAGGTGACCCAGGCCTCTGGGTGTTCAGATGGCAGAAACTGACAAAGGCCTAAAGCAGCCAGGGCCACACACGTGTGTTCACCACACACTCTGTAACGCACACCTGCACCATTTGAGGTTCCCATGCTCTCGAAGGTTATTATTCCATGATGGAAAAAGTTACCACATCCTCTGGATGCCAGATAAAATCCTTAAACCTATGCGGCATGCTGGCTTCTTTCCTACATGATACATCCTTGAAGGAACAAATCACGAGAACCAATGCGGACTTCACGGAACCTCCCACCGGGGTCTCTGCTGGGCTTCCACGGAACCAGAGCCCCAAGTCCCACACTGGGGTGCATGGTGCCCCATGGATCTCTCAAAATCTACTTTCCAATCTGCAAAATAAGAGAGTAAACTTGATGGTATCTCAGGTTTCTGCAAATTCCAGCAGCTGGTGCCACTAGCTCCACAGACGTTATTTTCCAACAGCGATGACCACATAGGGGACCACATGAAAACACCTGGCCCCCGCACAAGCAGTCACTTCCCTTTGTCCATTGTTGGGTGCCAGACATTGTTCCTGGGCTTAACCGTGTCCCTTCCTATCCCCAGCTGTACCCTCCCTGCAGTGCTGCCCAGACTGGAGTGCTGGACACAGACACAGCCTCTCCGCCTCCTCATCCTTCAGACTCACTTCCCAGCACAGGCAGCACCTTGTACAGCTCAGGAATAGACTCTGGGAGTTCATCTTCTGCCATAGACATTAGTGGGGATCTACTATGTGCAGCCACCCAGCTGATGGCTTGCCCTGCCAGTGAACAGGGGATGAAAGCCCCAGGCCCCTCTCCCCTGAACACAGATTTCAAGAATAGTGCTACCAGAATTCATAATGCTGGGTCCCAGGTTCTCAGAGCTCAGACTCTTACGCAAGTTGCAGCCCTTCTTTAAGAAAAAGAATACACAATTACAAATATAAAATCACATATGAATTCAAAATTTGGCCAGAATGAAAACAGAAATCCCAACACATTGAGTGAGCTTGGGGACTCAGACCCTTTCTTCCAAATGTTTTTTATTTAGTAGAAATGCTTACATGAAAAGCTTGCTGACAGCAGCCTGGCTTCCTCTCCACCTGGGCACTCCCTCTCAGCACCTCCTGCCAAGCCCATGAAAGCTCCAAGTCAACCTCTTCTGCTGCCAGAAGGGCTGGGAGCGGCATCTGCCCGAGGCTTGCTGGGGCAACCCCGGGCCCTTCCCTTCCCCCAGAGAAGCCTCACTCAATTGCTCAGTGTTTGCAGACTGCTCATGGCTTTTCAGTCCACAAGGAAACAGGGACCAGAGTGTATAAATATCAGGGTCCCACAGCTCCATGTTTGCCATTTGATGTCAGTCTGAAACAAACACTGAGTGGAACATGACAACGGTTCCCATGGCCTGCCACAGTCCTCAAGCTGTCTACATGTGTCCCTTCCCACAGGGCCTTCTGGCCTCTGCCAGCCACCTGCCTGAGGCACTCCTGACTCCTGGCCACTGACTTCAACTTGCAGACTTGGTAAGTCTTCAAACTAATAAACTGCCCTGGAAATATATATACACACCCTCGTATCAATTGTTTTCCCTTCCAAAGGATGTTACTGTGTGATACAGCTTTAAGTTTTCAACTCTGTCATATTTTCTAAACTATGATCTCTTCCATTTACTTTAGGGGATGTGGCATTCCCCTTCGCTGGAGTGAAAGCTAAACAATGTGGTTTGGATTTAGTGTTCCCATGCATCACCACGAAAATGTTTGTCTCAGCAGTTGCGTCATTTATTGTTACTGGTAACAGCTGCTCTGTTCCCTTCACTGTGAACCACGTCCTGCGGTACCAGCTTCATGTGGGAAACAGGTCTGCGCCACGGGGTGGAGGGACCTGCGGCAGGACAGCTCTGCATCCGGTGGGACCACTCCAAGCATGCCGCGACCAGAAAAGCTAGAGCAGAGTACAGACTATGCAGCTCTCGGGGCCGGCTTGCCTCTGGGACAAGAGTGCTAAAGACTTCCTGGGTGTCCCGGCAGGCTGACCACGCTTTATACACTTGGACGAGAATAGGATGGGGCAATGAACACACCAGAACACTGCGGGCCAATAGACCACAGAAAAGTGACACACGGACTTGTCCCTGCACTGACCCAGCTCTGCAGATGCTCTGTGTGTCCTCAAAGGAAAGCAACCCCAGATGAGAAGAAGTGTCATGGAGTCTCTGATCACCGGCAGGAGAAAAACCTGCCCGTTGGATCATGTGTTTTTTATGGAAACACGTTCCAGGTGCCCTTGTCAGTATCAGCTGGAGCCAAAGTCTTACACAAAACACCTGCGAGACAAAAACGTGCTTGGAAGGCCAGGCAGGTGCCAGCACCTTCCACAGAAGACCCCAGCGCTTCCCCTGAGACAGCTGGTTACCTCACTTGTTTTCTAAAATTGAAAACAATGTATATGCCTATTAACAAGGGGCTGGTTAAGGACACAGGTACGATGTGTACACATTTTGGGACACACATACAATGACATTCTACCATCCATTAAAAATAAGGGTGCAGAGTTAGTTTTACTGACATGAATAAAAGCCCATAACATTATTGCATGAAAAAATTATATAAATGTAATTCCATTTATGTAAAATGATAGATGTTTACCTGTATACAGGTGTCCACATATTTATATGGAGACAGGAAGATTCTAAATTGGTGTGAAACCAACACATTAACAGAGATTCTTTCTGAACACTGGGATCTTGTCTAACTTTGATTTCTTTAGATAGATATAAAACTATATAATACCCATGAAAATATATAAGATTTACAATAAGCAGGTACTAGTTTTTAATAAAGGAAGTTTTCACAGAAGGAATGAAGCAGGCAGAGGCACAGATGGCAGGGGTGAGAAGAGAGGCTGAGCAGGGCACAGGTGGGGCGCAGCTCCCCACAGAGCTCCCCACGCAGGCCCCATGCACAATCCAGCAAGGACGCTGCAGGCGAGGCGGGGGGGTCCATCACCACTTCGAGTGGCTTCTCCTCAGGATGAATGGCAAGTTAAGGCAAGCTGTTCTTATCACCATTTTCTCTCTCAATAAATAAAGAAAATGTTCTAGATTCTCAATCCTAAATTGAACAGAGATCAAGAATAAGAAGAGATTAACTAGAAATGGAAGGCAACTAGCAAAGATGTGGGCATGATCTCAGAGTCCAAAGACGTAGGTTCAAAATCCCACCTAAACCCTGTGTGTACTGGGAATGATAAACAGTCACTGAAACTCCCTGGACCTCAGTCTTCACATTGGTAAATGGAGATATTAAAACAGTTTTGCTTGGGAAATTATAATACTATGCAAGATCATCCCTTAAAACGATATAAATGATCAGATAATACTTGTGTTGAAAGAAAAAACTCATTATAACTCTGTTTTATATTTTTTAGAGCCAGCTTCAGTTAGCCACCACCGCCCCTGCCCCCGAAGTCCCAGGGATGTGCCACATGTCTGGCACTGTGCTCGTCACACCCAGTGCTACCCTGTGTGGTGAGCTTCTGTCCACTGCCCCGTCTGGCCCACCAAGGTCTGGCAAAGGTATCCAGAATAGCCTACCTGGCTGGGCCAGGCCCACCTCGATGTCCACTTCCGAAGTAAGCATGCTTATTTCAAAAGAGAATGCAGGACACATCCCACTGGGACCCACCACAGAAGCCTTCCCTTCCCATTCCTCACTCAGAAACTACAGCGGGGACAGCCAGTGAGATGAAGGGGCTCCCACCTGGTGGAGCTCCCAAGAAAGTTACTGTTTTCTTAATAAAAAGGAAGACTAAGTGGTAGACACCTTTTGCCCTTTGCTCTTCCTCTTTCTTCCTGCTTGGAATACAGAAGCAACACCAGAGTGTGGAACAGGCACGTTTGGGATCAGAGGACAAAGCTACAAAGCAATGACAGTGGAGAAGAAAGCTCAAAGGGGCAAAGGACAGTGCAGGCGCCACCCCAGACTGCCTCCCTCTGGGCAGAGCAGGCGTCCATACCCCCCCCCCACCCTAGACTGCCTCCCTCTGGGCAGAGCAAGCGTCCATACCCCCCCACCCACCCTAGACTGCCTCCCTCTGGGCAGAGCAAGCGTCCATACCCCCCCACACACACACACACTGCCTCCCTCTGGGCAGAGCAGGTGTCCATACCCCCCAACCCCAGACTGCCTCCCTCTGGGCAGAGCAGGTGTCCATACCCCCCAACCCCAGACTGCCTCCCTCGGGGCAGAACAGAACACCTTCCGGCGGGGCGCGGGGG